>NDXB01013254.1:4355-31872 GCA_002631895.1 Agapornis roseicollis | reverse complement strand
GGCAAACTTGCTGAGGGCGCACTCAATCCCACTGTCCATGGCAGCAACACAGATGTTGAACAAATATCATTATGTCATTAGAAACTTAGGTATCTACTTAGGTCACCCAGGCTCAAGCTGTTATTCATGGAGTGAAGGCAACTCCTTGTGTTCAGAGGGTTATTGGTCAAGTCTGGTGTCTGAAATGGGTAGGGTAAGTCTGGAGTTGTCCCTGTTCCTCTGCTGAGTGGAGCAGCATGGGGCCTAACTTGGACATGAGACTGTATGTTGAAATGAGTCAATTCTCACCTGATGGTAAGAAATCCGAATAAGAAATTGCACAGGCACCAAGTCTGCAGTAACAGATTTAGGATAAAAATGCAAATGTGTTGGAAAGAACCCACTGGGCTTTGTATCATTCTCTATCATAAAGACAAGTTCTTGTCTGCTGTAATATGCTTGAGGGGAAGCAGGCCAAAGGATCCCTAAAATGGCACTTTGTAACCCTGCTTCCATGTGTATTAAAGTTAGCAATCAAGATCACGACCCAATGAGATATTTAAGTTTCTTAATTTCCTCAGCCTGATATCAGTGGCATATCGCTGCAATTCAAAACAGTTCTTCATAATTACACTTAAAATACTGTTTTTCACAATTGTGGGTATTTTCAATGTGTTCACACAAAGACATTTCCCATATTTACAGTAAAGTCCTTTTTCCCAGCTGTGAAGATGAACTGAAGTTTATTCTGTTTGGGATGACCTGTTTGGGATGGTTGCAAACCAGGTAGACTCTGGAAATTAGTGTCTTTGTGAATCTGGGACTAAATAACATCTTTTTCTGCCTTTGGTTTCTACAGGACCTGTACAGCCAGCACCATTACCAGACAGGGGGCCTGAATGGTATTATGGAGCCATCAACATATGATTTTCCATTTCTTCTTCTTTTGGAAACATTAACTTGTTAATAGGACAGGAAAAGTGTCATTAATAGTTTCATTTAGCCTGCAGAAACTCTGGTACTGGCAACGCATGTGGGGAATGGGGGCACCCAACCTCCTGTAGAGCTCAAGCTGTGCAAGCATATCTGGAGGGGACGGAAGTGTCTCTTTGTGCACAGAATAGAGATTTCCAGGTTCCACTGGCTGTTGGGGTAGGGTACATTTGCTCTGGAAGGACAGAGACACAGTCATGGAGCACCCAGGTGGAATGAGAAGTGTATTCTAGAAAACTCACATTACACCAAAAGTCATGGAGGGGAATGCTTGCAAGAAAGTATTGTTATGGTGTTGACCTCAGTAGTAATTTACATGCCTTTAGATATTAAACTGAATGTGTTCCTTGTTCATTACTCCTGTCTTTGTGTCCTGCCTGCTTGTGGCTGGTGCTGTTAGTGAGGGACATGGAGAGGGATGCGCAGAAACTCTAAATACAAATACTCTCATGAAGTGACATCTTTGCTTCTGCCCTGCAACTCTTGAGCTCTTCCTGGGGAATTACTCCAACTAATGCCCATCTTGCACATACAGTCATTTTGCAAGGATAAGGAATGATCTAAAGTGTTTTCCTCCCTTGTTCAAATCAGACTGATCCAGTCTTTGTCCACACACACTGTATGACCTGATTTTCCTCTAAGATAAATCTTCCTAAGCTGCTAAAAGCTGGTCTGAAAGCCAGCTCAGGGGTCAAGTGAGCAGGTTTTCATGATTTCACTGGATATCTTTAAGGAGAAAATGAAAGCTTTGGGTTACACTGCAGTCTGCCAGCATCCGATATAAGCTATGAAATCTTGTGGTGCTCAGTCCGCTGGTGGAAAGTGCATCCACCTTGAGACACCAGCAGTCCTCTAGCCAGGGCAGCTATGAGTTTACATATATAAAAACCCATGAAAGGGCCAGGTTGACATGTTACAGCTGGTGTAAAGTAAAGGTTTCCAGAGAGGCACCACAAGGACCTTGACTTTTCTTTGTTCTGTAAGCTCTGCGAGAGAGAAATTCTAAGCTGGAATTAGGGGCAAAACTCCTACTGATTTAATGGTACGTGGGCTCCCCAAGAGTTTGCATAGCTCTGCATGCAGAAGGACCCCCAGCCTCTGCAGCAAGCAGACGTTCAGAGGCATGGCAGACTGAAACTATGTGGTATAAATGGCACAATGGTTATATAGATAAGCAGACAGCAGCTGATATATTCCTTCCTAACAAAGAAGGACAGCCCTCTACATCTGAGAGACCTATCAGCATCTTTGATATCATTGTTCTTGGGGGAACTGCTGAATAAAGGGTCTCTGTCTTTTTGAGCATAATTACAACTGATATTTTTTTCCTGATAAAGAATGTAGTCATTGAGCCATAATGACAGTATTTGATGACTTAAATTCATCCTCTAATCCCTCCAAACCGGTATAAATTATTGAATAAGTCACTCAACCCTATAAAAGCACTTTAAAAACATTTTGTTCAGCACGATAATGATCAGACAAAATGTAGCAAGAGTTACAGTAAATTAGACTCATGCTCCAAGCTGGCTGCCATTCAGTATACTCATAGCTAAATTCTCACCTACTGAGTAAGACACTCTGCCATGGATAAATTAAGACATAGTTCTAAAGTGTGTTGGCAAGGACCTTTAGTTCCTTCCCATTTTTAACAGAGCACATCCATGTGATTTCTGGAGGTACCAGCAGAGAGCTGCCTTGGAGAGATGCTGTGGTACCCCTGAGCAAGCTCAGGAATAAGGAGCATTAATTTGGGTAGAGCTAATGTTTCTAGTACATCATTTCCACCATGCAGATTAGCTTCTCAGACACTCCATGTTTCCCTGCTGCCAGCTCAAGCAGTGACACTAGTTAACCCTAAGGTGCCCAAACCATGCACAGAGGTGAACCTTCTTGCTTAGGAAACCACGTCTACCAGCATCAAAGCCACTCCTGTAGCATTCCTATGCTGTAAGAAAACAGAGCTACCCTAAATTCAAGACCACCATCAATGAAAGCTTTTCTGTGTGCGCCGTGTCTCATCCTACCACTTCCCATTTCTTAGATGGCAATGGTGAAACACTCTCTTACGCTGTAAGGTGAGTCTTCACAGTGTTGTGGTACCAGGGTAGTGAAAGTGGATCCTCATCTGAACTGATGTCCCTTACAAATATTAAGATCACTTAACACTGGTGATAAAACAACAATAGCTATAGGTAAGATAAGATAGACAAAATAGCTGGGAACAGTTTGACAGCACTAGTAATCACACAAAATTTGTTAGCTTTCATTAGCAGTATCAGTGTGACAAAACAATTATTCATGATGCTCCTTAACAAATGTTAAGATGTTAACTGCTTGAGTGCTACCAGTGACGATGACAGGTACTGCATACCAATAATGACAACAACACTGCTGTAATGTCTACATTTCTACGTTACTGCTGATAGGCAGCTGACAACTTTATAGAGCTGAAATACCTTCACTAAGAGGCACCATGTGATTCCCTTTACTCCTGCCTAGTAGAGCTGCTACAAGCCTTAGAGCTGAGGTGCAGTCATTGACTAGCAGATACTTTTGAATCAGGTCCATTCTGAGGATTTTGACCTGTCTTGCAAAACACTGCCTAGGTTTGTTGCTGTGCTGGAATGGAGAGCCAGTGTGCTCGGGAGCCAAGCCAAAGTGCTAATCCTGCCCAGCTGCCAATGTATTCTGGGAAATTTCTGCCCACAGGCTAAACTTCAGCTTGTTTCTCTTCATTGTAACTGATGCCTCAGCAGAAACCCCGGCCTGACCTTCTCTGCTGCCCTTTATACTGTGCAAAAGTCAGTGATACATCCACAAANTTCTGGGAAATTTCTGCCCACAGGCTAAACTTCAGCTTGTTTCTCTTCATTGTAACTGATGCCTCAGCAGAAACCCCGGCCTGACCTTCTCTGCTGCCCTTTATACTGTGCAAAAGTCAGTGATACATCCACAAAACAGCAAGACCCAATACAAGTTTCCCAGATGAGTTACAGTTGCCTACAACGGTTTCCTCCTATCTCGTATTCTATTCTATTCTATTCTATTCTATTCTATTATATTCTATACAAAAGACCAGAAGAAGTAGCGAAGAGCTCCAGTTACCTGAGTATCCTGTTTCCAACAGCAACTGATAATAAATCAGCACAAACNCTATTCTATTCTATTCTATTCTATTATATTCTATACAAAAGACCAGAAGAAGTAGCGAAGAGCTCCAGTTACCTGAGTATCCTGTTTCCAACAGCAACTGATAATAAATACCTGCAGCACAAACAACAGAGTGCTAAGAGAGTGCTTCTTCCCTTCATGTACCTTTCCCACATCATTCCTGTATGCCTGTCAGGCTTTCCCAGATTTCTCTTCTTAAGCTGAAGAGTACTGGACTAGTAGAGACCTACTGGCTGAAAGCCATTCATACCTTTGATCATCTTTGCTGCTTTTCTCTGATTCTCTTCAAGAGAAAATGTAACTGCAGTGCAGCAGTCAAAATGTGGGTGAATCATGGGCTGAAACATTGGGGTAATGATGTTTTGTAGCCTGCTTTCTCTTCCCTTTCTCATACTTCATACCTGCTATTTGCCTTTCCAATAACTGTTGATCCTGATATTTTCAGAGAACTACTCATATATATTGCTCCCGAGCAGTGGCAGCTAGAGTCAGAGTTTTGTACATACAGACAGGATTGTTTCTTTCAACCATATCTGCTACTGTTAGCTATAGACATTCACCATTTCATATAATCATTCAGTTTTCAGAAACCTTTTCTCCATTTTCTGCAGCTGGCTTTTGGTTTTACATTGCATAATTTGTGTTATGAGCAAACCTCATCACTCTGTTATCCCCTTTTCTAGATCTATGTGTTGCACATCAAAGGTCCTGGCCTTAATTCAAATGATGAAACTTCTTTATTAAGAACCTGACCATTTATCCCCATAGTTTCTTTCCTAAGTTGATCTGATGTCTCTCTGAGCCATCAATAGTCTGAATTTTGTCAGATAAGAGTCTCCACATCTCCTATTTACATCACAGAAGTGAAAGGATGTGGAATATCCTTTTAAGAGAAAACAGGTATCTGCTAAACCAGACCCAAGATCCACACTGGCACTCCCAATTTACATTCTTGGCTGTACTTTCTGTAACAAACCAACAGATCACTTCCAAAACCCAGGATAAAACCCAAGGATCCCAATATCCTACATTCTGACATTTAGAGATGCCAACACAGTCCTACATGTGAGATAAAGAATCTTGAAGTCTGTTCTATTCTACACCACCTAGAATGGTCCTGCAGGGATTGCTGTCTCAGGCCAAGACCCTTCTTGCATGACCCTGGCCATGAAATGTTCCTTGTGTCTACAAAGCAAAGGAGAGTAGAAGTCTGGTTATGCTGGCTTCCTGGTTACTTAGGGATGCCTGTACCTGAAAAACTCAGTTGCCCTCCAAGAACAAGCGTCCATTGCTTTCATAGCATTGGAGTGACACATTTAATAATCTCCTCATATTCTGCCTTGAAAGAATCATAGAATAGAATCATAGAATAGTTAGGGTTGGAAAGGACCTTAAGACCATCTAGTTCCAACCCCCCTGCCATAAGCAGGGACACCTCACAAAGCCAGTATGTGAGGTGCTGATACAGTGAACAGAAACCCAATGCTCATATCTTGGGGAGAAATAAAGCTACTACATTTGGATCATTACCTTAACATTTTGTTACTGTTACAGGCATGATTTGAGAAGTGAGCAAACTGTAAGCATTACCAAGACATCCCTGTCATCATGACCTCTCCTGCAATGTTCTGGACCAAACCAAGCACAGAGCTAGTATCTCTGCAGGGAAGATGGACAGGAGACTGAATCCATAAGCTCTGAAAATGTAAAGACTGATATGGTCTTTTTTAATCCCTAGCTATGTCAGGCTGGACCATTATTACATTAAGGGGAAGAGATGAAAACAAAGAGTACAAATTTAGAGGAGAAATGGAAAGATCCAGAAGACAAGCTTCTGCCTCCCAGGTAGGTGATCTGTCAAAGAAAGCATCCAGTGACAGTAATACAGGGGAAAACTCCCTGATCTGCTTTCTAAGACCTCCCTAAGCTTCCTCTCAGAAGAGAGGGTTCTGTATTTCAGTGCCATCACAAGACCAAACAGCATTGTTTTATCTGAGGCCAAGGTCAACCTGGCAAACACTTGTGCCAAATGTGCCCAGCATATTAGTCTGTGTGACCATTGGGCCTTCCTGCTTGTTGCCAGACAGCTCATTCAGAAAGATCTGCTTTGTATCAAATGGTCCATGGTGCTCATCACTGCTTTCCCACCTGACATCCTCTCCCTGATTTTCTCTTGCCCTACACTGATGAGTTTTGAACATTGTTCACATTTATATGGGAGAGGATTTGTCCAGCAGGATATTCCCTGAAAAGTGGCCTTTGGTAAAGCCCTCTGCAACAGCAGCACTCCCTCCCTTTTGTAATGACTCAGATGAGTAGGCCAAATGACTCACTGGTTTGGAGAACTTAAATATCAAGGGACTATTGATAATAGCCTTCCCTAGCTTGAGTAAGGATTACAAATCTCAGTGCTTTGGGATTGAAAGATTCCCTCAGCACCCTCACAGATCTACATGTTGTTTGCACTCTCCCTCCTCTGCATTGCAAAG
The DNA here is from genome assembly GCA_002631895.1 of Agapornis roseicollis. Classification (NCBI taxonomy): domain Eukaryota; kingdom Metazoa; phylum Chordata; class Aves; order Psittaciformes; family Psittacidae; genus Agapornis; species Agapornis roseicollis. The sequence goes on along the minus strand of NDXB01013254.1, from coordinate 25,237 downwards.
GCATAATCAGATGGGACTCTGATAAGAAATTGGAAATAAAACTTCCTTCTTTCCTGTGGCTGCTCAGGTGCCATACTGGGATCTTCAGGGAATACAGCATGAAGAGACCAGCATTATCCCACAGTGTCTGACCTCACAAGACCCAGAGGTGGCTTAGTGTTTTCTCAGACTGCACCTTCTCTGCCTCTCTTCTCAGAGAACAGTGAATATGAGCACCTGAGACTGTTGCCATATTTCTACTGAAATGCAGAGCACTCAATTGCCAGAAAGCCTCTGTATTAACTGGCCAGGGAAGCTGCAGATGGGAGTAGCATGCCCTGGTCTCTATGCCAGGTCTTCCTTCCTATCCACCACAACCACTGCCTAATGCACCTGGTAGCATTAGGCTATGCTAACAAAGACTGGCAGGAGAAAAACAGACATTTCCATGAGCTGGAACAGTCTTAAAGCACATAATGGGAGCTGAGAAACTGAGCAAAGAGAAAGACTGCAAAATGGATGAGAGTAAAGAATTATTACTGCTTGCTTTGAATGTCCCTTTCCATATACACATAGGTTCTAGGTTTAGAACCGCAATGACCAAAAATAAAGATTCTATCCAGATAAACATGTGTTGACATACTTGCTTTGATGTAGGTTAACAATAAGGAGTAGAAGGGATGAAAACCTTCTCAAATAATCACACTCTTAAAAGATTACATTAAGCTTTGATACACTGTTGATACATTCAGGCAGGAAGAAAAGATTATTTAAACTGAATGTGATTTTTACATATGTAAGTAATTTCATTTGTGCACATTTTTGTTCTACTTTCTTGGGGAAGGAAAATGTGATGTGCTGCGAGTGCCTAAAAACTTCATCTTGACATTTATCTCATTTGTTGAAAACAGATCCCTCCAAATTGATTTAATAAAGGCTTCAAGTGCCAAGTTTCCTGCTTGGAGCAATTGTTTTAAACAGTGAATGAAGGTATTCCAGTACCCTTCTGCCTTTTTTTGTTCCAGTTCCACAAAACCACCATATTTCTTTTTACTTCCAAATGTTCTCTCTTTTCATTACTTCTTAAAAATTATCAAGTTCAACACTGAGATTCTGGCTGCTTTTTGTTCTGCCCTAAATCCTGTCAATCCCTTCTTCTGCCAAGTCAATAAGCAACCGAATGAAGATGAGAAAGAATTAATACCAAACTTAGCTGGAGGTACTTAGCTTTTTGGCAGTGTGAGTGTTCAAACACATTAAAAGTAAACAAAACATTTGCTTGTACATATTGGCAAAAAGCTATCAGGTTTTATGACAATAAGAAGGCAGCTGCTGAACTACTCCCCTGGTGTTCCAGATAGGATTTTAGAGTGCTAGGACTGACTCACATGTCATCTGGCCCATTTTGTAGAGGGACAATGTACCTTGTTTTTTCACTGGGAGGGAGAAGCATTGCAGCACAGAGAACAACAACATTGCTCATGGGCTCTAAGTGTATGTAGAATTCCTCAAACAGTAGGATTTACAACCTCCCTTCCTCCTCTGGTTACTGTTATTCCTGGAGTTGTTATTAGTATTGTACTAGTTTAATTTAATTACATCGGGTGTATTATCGCATTCTGACATAGAAGTCCTCTGGTGTTATTGTCTTCTATGGTGTTACAAGTCTTGGGACAAGCACAAAGGAAACTTGTCACATGTAAGAACTAAATTCAGGAAGCTTGGAAAGCTTTGAATTGCAGTCGTAATTGAGTCTCAAAAGACACAAGTTCATCCTCCCTCCCCTTCCTAGCCATTCACTTGTTTTCTCTTAACTGAAATAACCACTAAGTTTTCCATGGTGCTGCTCTCTGGGGCCCATGTAAAACTCATTAGTGGCAGGGACGGTCTTACTCTTCCATCTTCATGTTACTAGGAGAAATCACCCAACAATGGATGGCAATGATGCTTCCAACAGCATGGATTCCCTCTGATGAAGCAGGTTCATCTGTGCACCCCGACCTAAGGAGCAGATGAGCCCATGCCTGAGGGTGAGGAGCTTCCTGGAGCAACCCCTCATGGAGACCAGCCTCAGAAAACTGCACATCCTTCAGTTTCAGGATCCAGGTGAGGGAGAAAAGATTTGATCTTTTAAGCAAGTGAACCACAGGTCAGCAAAACAGCATTTTCTTAAATCCCTGGCCAGATGGTTAGCTGTTTAACACACCCATCATCAACCCACCTACCTGTGTGACTGCCTGTCATTTTCATCACCAATATGTCTTAACTCCTCCAGGTCTTTGAGATAGGATTGTTGAAGAGCTTTGGAGATTAAACCTTACAAGTCTCTAACAATTTCCAGTCTTCCAAGTCATTATTACGAGCTATTGATAATTGCCAGTACAAGGAAGACATGGAGCTTCCAAATTGGATTAAGTTGACAACATGCAATAGATAGATGACACACCTACATTTCTGGTCTCTTCTTTCTCTGTTTGTTTCCCTCTCCTACTCTTGTCTTCTTTTCCCTGGCCATCTTCTTTCTGCTTTTTAGCTCAAAGATCTAACCAAGGATCACGTCAAGGCCTCCTGCTGCTAAAGCAAGACCCATTGTTTGTGGTTCTCAAGGGCTTGACATTGGCCTTAGAATCAGCAGAAGCATCTACTTGTGCATTCCTAGTCTCACCCACTCCACCAGGAGCAGAATCACACTGAACCTATCCATTTTTAAATACATTCCTGTAAAGTTCTGAGCCAAATCTCAGGTAGCATATAAAAGTGGAGCCCCACAGCAATATACATTTGTGTATGTTCAAACTCTGACTCTAAAGAAGGATGCTTGAGCCTATTATTTTTTATTCCTATCAGTATGTGCTGCGAGGTTCCATTTCTCCTTTTCCATGACAAATCAACTCAGGTATCTTTGTTACTCTTGGCTTATCCAACTCCAGTTTACAGAGAATCATGACTTCTGCTTAATGGATCTTATTCAGATGGGCTCCCATGTGTGCTGTGCTTGTTTTCTTTTTCTCTTTTAATCAGCTGGCAGAGCCCCAAATATTTCCTGATAAATCATATCTAATGTCTGCCTTGTGGTTTTCTGATGTGAGCAACAACAACAGCAAAATAAAAAATCAAAGTGGTAAAAAGCAATATTAAAAACACATTTAGTGCAATGACACACTGGGGGGAAATGAAGAAAGCGCTAAGCTCTACCTACTTCTCTACAACCACCTTGAAAGTTTGAAAGTTACAGTGAAAACACAGTGGGTTGCAGAGTGAAGCAGTAATGAGAATCAGAGGATTAAATCAAAAAACAATTAACAGTTTTATTCTTGACATGCTGTTTCCTGCTTTTTCGTTTAACTTTATCATTCAAGCATTTGCATAAGTGCTTAACTAAGGTGTTAGTAGCATTATTCAGTGAAGTTCAACATTTTGCTGGATTAGAGACACACATTTATCAGTCCCCATTGATGACAATTATTGTTACTGCGGTTCCTGCTATTAAAAGCTTTCCCTTCCAAGGCTTCTGTGGTCTCATTTTTCTTCCCACTTACTCTTCTAGATTTTTAACCTTGCATTCTCCTTTATACTCATTCCTACTCATTGCCCTAAACCTTTCTCTTTGACCTCTTTCTCCCTTCCCCTCCACACTCTCCTTCCCAGCCTCGTGCAACCACTGCAACCACAAGCAGTGGTGGANCCTTTCTCTTTGACCTCTTTCTCCCTTCCCCTCCACACTCTCCTTCCCAGCCTCGTGCAACCACAAGCAGTGGTGGCAGCCGTGATTCGGCAGCTGCTTGGCCAACAAGGGTTGGACAACCATCCCACCAGGGATGGAGCAGCAGCTTCAGTGCTCCAAGCTCTGGGGAAAGCAGGAGGTGGATTCCCCCCTAGCTGCTGGCCAGACATAGAGTGTTAATTTAATCTCGCGTATCATTTGCTTGCAGCTGCTTTCAACCCTGCTTCTTCTTCTGACAATGTCCACACTTTCCAGCAGATGGCATCTCCCCCTCACTTCTACCTAAGCTCACCATGTGCCCAAAGATAGAGCCTGCAACCGCTTTCTTCTAAAACAACCACTTTTACATTCTGTCTGTGCAGGAAATGTGCTGAAGGAAAGTGCAATAAGGAATGGATCTACACCATTACACGTTCATTTTGCAGCTTGAGCTAATGCCTTTTTCTCGATGACCAGATAATTATGGGTTTTTCACCTCTGGAGTAGAACCAATGATAATTCACAGGTCAGCACACATAAAACAACTAAAGAGAGCAAATCATTTGCATCTATTATGATAGGAACTTTAAAATGGAGTATAATCTATTACTTAATGAAGCCAAATGAAAGCAACAATAGCGAGAGCAAGGAGGCCTATGTGCAAGATCTTCCCTTCTCATGCAAGTGTTGTAGAGCTGGAGCAGTTGCAACCATCAACCCACAGCCAGATCCTGCATGAATACACGCAGTAGGAGAACACTTCCTCATGCCCCACAGTGTAGCTGCATGCTGTCTTTTCATGTCACCTCTGAGGACAGTGTGAGCATGACTGAGTGACACCCAAGAACTTTGTCCCTGTGGTTTGGTAAGTTCAGATGGGCAGGATTTGGATCAAGCAGCCACAGCATCCCTGCCAGCTCTGCACATCTGTGAATCCACCTCCAGATGCTCCTCAGAGCCCAATTCCTTTGTAGTTCATGAGAGAAACAGTGAGGGACAGGGAGCAGAAAGTTGAGGAGGGAAGTTTTGGAGAAGGATGGTGGGAGAAGCATTTAGGAAAGAACTGAAGAACACTGATGGGATGCACTGAAGGAAAAATTTAGGACACTGGTTAAGTCCAGCTCTATTCTAACTCCAGCTGGCATTGCCTCACTGACCTGCAGTGTACTGCAGGAACAGAGATCTTTTCAAACTCGGCTGTTATGGCTATCAAATGGACAGATAGAAATGATGCTGCTGGGCTGGTATGATCACATATCACAACTTAACCATGCTAACAGAGAATGAACAGCCCGAAGTCTGAAAACCATTTCTCCAGATAAAACAAAGCGATGCAATTATCTGAATATCAGGCATCTGCAAACAGAAAATGAGGGTATGTAGAGTAAGCAAAACACTTTCTCAGGTTAACTTTTGGCAAGGTGGTCTCCCTGAATGCAGTCTAATGGGAATACCAGTGAGTCACATTCCTAATTGGATTTAAGAAGTACCTAAAACAACAATCACAGAAATTATAGTAACCAAGAGGAGCTGTACCAAAGGAGCATCTTCTTTCTCCATTAAGGCTAAAAAGCCTGCTCACATGAAATGGGATTAACACTGGCACACTTCTCATATTTGTTACATTTATTATCATTATTAAATTGCACCACTTGTGTTCTCAATGCTGCAAAGATGATGATCTTAGAGTGCTTTCAGCCGCAAACTGACCTAAGGCTTTTATAATCTGAAGCCTCCCTGTTTGAAAGGCAGACAAAGCCAACCCAGAAACTGAAGACGAAAACCAATATATATATATATATATATATTTAGTACCAAATCCTGTGTAAATAAAACCTGGGTTTCTACTCTATAGTGTGCTTGCTGGTCCTCTGTTCAGTGACGTTTCTACATAATGAGTGAGCCTTAATAAAGCTTTCAGCCAGAGTGTGTTCTTGCTGCAATCACTGGTCATTGTTTCTAGTTGAAGAGGGGCAGATAAACTAAAGTTGTGTGTTCTTTAAATTGCCACCCTGTCATTTAAATGGAGTGGTCATTTCCTTTAACGTTTTGGACATGAATTCCATTCCCAAAGAGAAAGCAGCTCAATACAAGAGCTGCTAAGGCAACACATGCCAGTTTTGGAGCACCTACAGTGCTCATTTAAAGTGGCTGTCTAAAATCCCCTGAATTTCTGGGGTAACTCTCTCGGTGGGGACTTCTAAAACATAACCTAAATGAGTATTACAGTTATAACATGGCCTTTTCTCTTCTTTAAATGCCTTGTTTGAATTTTAACTGCTCTCTGATTTCAAGCACACAGTAAATGGGCAGGAGGACAGACATTTGTTGCAGTTTTCCCCCCAAAAGGCAGTTTGGTGCCTTAGGAAATAAGTCAGAGGGGAAGATTAGTGCACCACAGGACCCTTTTTGATCCCACAGCAGCACAGCAGGAGGTGGTGACCTGGTGCCTGGATTCCTGAGGGGAAGGGGACCTTTGGGAAGAGAGACATAGGGAAGGTTTAACACAGAAGGCTACAGTCCCCATGACCCCGGGAAAGGATCACAGATTTTAAACAGCTCTTGGTTTGGGCTTTTACAGAACAGTAAGACTCCTGCCCTGCACTGGTACCATGAACTGAGCAGCTCATGTAGGGGACATGGTAGCAGGACTCTCCAAATGCATGGGATGCCAAACTCAATCCAAAAGCTCAAGTGAAACAGTAGCTGCTGAGCAAAGGATGACACATGTGGCTGAACTGAAGTCCTGTGTGCTGCTTACGCAAATACATAGGGCCACAGGATGCTCTTGGCTCCTTATTGAGGGAACAACTGAAAGCATGGTGATGCAGAGCTCTGTGTGTGTGAGTGTGCTGCAACTGGGCACATGCTCAGCTCCTTCCCCTCCCCAACACAGGCTTGGAAAGGTCTGGAGGGCTCATGGAGGAAGGATCCCCCCAGAACTGCAGCCTCTTTTTCCCCCAACCACTGGCTAAAATGCAAAGACATTGGTTCACCTTCAATCACAGACGTGGTGAAGACCGTGGGGGATTTCAGTCTTGGACAGCTAAGATCCCCTTCTGCCTATTCACTAAGAGTAGAGGCTGCTCTGAGCAATGCCTTTGTGCTGGGCTTGTAAGGGGCAGCCTTAATTATTCCCATTCCTCTTAAATCGTCTCTTTGTGTTAAGGGCTCAGTCGCGATGATTTTTCATTTGAGAGGATTGCATCACATCAGACACGGGGCCATAAATCCTCCAGAAGGAGCAGAGCAGTGACAGCACTGGCCTGTTTTACAGCAGGGAAGTGTAAAGTTTATTGTCATTTTTAGAAGTGAAATGATTTTAAAATGACCTAATCTTCAAGAAGAAAGAATAAAAACCCAACCCAAACCCCACTACCACGCTAAAAGCAGCACTGCAGAAAGTTAATGCCTTCCCCAAGCAAAGTGACCAGGTTATGGGAAGGGGTGGGAGTGGGTGTGCTGGTGGAAGTGGCCAGAGATGAATGAAAACAGGAAAGGAGAGTAGCTCTGAAGTGGCATGATGGCCTGAGCACCTTAACCCTTTGCTGTCCCTTTCTGACACTTTGGGCTGCTTGTCTCAAATGGTGTTCTAACCCGTGAGCGTGACCTAACTATGGAAGGGATAGACAGGCTCATTCATGCCCCAGGGAGCTGCATCCTGAGGCACATCCCTTCCAGGCTGTCCTTTCCTGGGACATGAGATTGCCAGCTGGAAAGGACACACTGAGATTGGAGGGAGGGATAGCAAAGCACAGCCCAGATATCTGGCTTGGCATTGTGCCGGTGCAGCGTTTCAGACCTAGAGGGGAAGGGTATCCCCCACATGTTTTGTACTGGCCTCTTGCTGCTCCTCTGAAGCCAACAGCCCCTGTCCCACACCGAGAGCTTCAAAAGCCACAACCTGGGTACTTCCCTTCTGGTGTCACCCAGCCACTCTGTATGGGAGCACCTCTGCTGTCACATGGGATTTGCTGAGCTACCAAAGTGGGGAAAGAAGCGCCCCAAGAAAAGACAGGAAACAGAGGGAGAGGAGCTGAGTCCTGCCCTGCCTGCCTCAGTGTCACCTTTATCAAGGGACTTCTGCCCTTGGTTGGAAAAGGATGTGAAGGCTCCTTTTTGCTCCTATGAAAGCTGTTTCTGACACTCAAAGCTCCTTTGCATTGTGACACCAGAGCAAACCATGACTGAACACTTCGAAGGAGTGCGTTAGCAGCCAGAACATGGAGACCAGCAGTCCTGGAGGACAACACATGGGTCTGTCTGAATTAGAAGAGCAAGGGGGTTCTGCAGGGAGTTCTGCAGCACAAAGCCTCCCAAGCAGTATTTGAAGCGAGTGATGGTTATCACAAAGGAGCCTGTACTCTGTGTGTTTGGAGAGATAGAGCTCCATCACAGAAATACTTCCAAACCCTGCTCTTGGAGACAACCCATGCCAGTTGACCATATAACTGCACTTCAGTCCTGCAAATCAACCACCATTATTTAGCATTATTTAGCAACGTGTCCCAAAAGCCAGCTATTTGTATATACCAGCCTCCAGCCCACAAGTGTTGCGTTGCACTTTCAATTCAAAAGGGTTTATGAACTCAGGTCCCTTCTCTGCACTGCGCCAGCCCCTGGTGTCTCCAGCGGCTACGGCGTCTCGTGCGCCTAACAAAAGGCAGTGTATGTCTTCCCCAAAAGGCCTGACTTCCACACTCGGAGCAAATGTTTCAGTAAGTTACAAGGGACATTTCTGTTCAGACAAATGCGTTTCTGCAGCCAGCTGCAAATCCATCTAACAGTAATGTTTCTATTTCAGTAGGCAAGTCTGTTATGTCAGAAACCGTCTAGCCACAATCGTTCAGAACACAAAAGCAATCGCATAATCCCCTTACTCTGTGCGAGATAAGCAAGGCTCCAATAAATGGAGCACTTCTTCTCTTGAGGACTTAATCCCCATTTGAGGTTTATTTTTTTTATTGTTATTATTATCCTTTCTAATCACCCAGGAGTAAGCAAGGATTCCAAATGAAAACCGCCCCTAAAGATTTCCATCTTTATATGCATGTGCATATATACGACAAATATGTATGCATGTATACACTCACATACGCATAAGTTTGCATGCATACACCACTGCATTCACTCGTAAGAGTCACAAGAACGCCTTTTATTCTGATCCCACAAGCGGGATCCCTTCCCAGCAGAAATATGAAGTGCCGCAGTTCTGTGCCAGTGGTTTCAAGTTGCAGGCTTTAAGCTTTCTCTGACCTTTGTACAGAATTCTAATTCCCTCTTTTCTTGCTCACTTTTCTACTCGAGGGTGACAAAGGAGACCCACTGACTCAAAGGGGTCCCATCACCCCAAAAGCCAACTGAAAGGAAGAGAAGTTGTGAGCTTCATTAGGAATCATCACCCAGCCAGTAAGGTAAGTAATAAAACAAACTTTATGGAAAAGAATTCACCAGATTTCCCTCCTGTTTTGACAGTAAAAGGGGAAACCAGCTCTTTTTCTTAAGTAACAAGACATTTGCGATCGGGGAAAGACATCATCTCCCCAGCTCTGAACCAGGTTGTGGGCTTGAACAGCATCTGTCCCTGGTGGGACTCTGTGTCTGACACTCAGTAGTGAGTTTCTGGACAGGGTTGTCCTGGCTGCAGGCCTGGGAGAAGGAAAAAGCAGCTTCATACCATTTCCTTTGGCCTGGAAAGAGCTGTTTTCAGGATAAGTAGCAGATTGCTACTTCAAATGAGGAGTGAGATAGAAGAATAAAAAGTCTGGAGAGGAGAGAGTGAATCAAGTTTACAAGAGCCCTCTTGGTCATGAATGATTAAGTGAAAAGCTATTCCTCCCTGTACTAATGCCTCATAATTAATGCAGCATTTAAAAGATACTTAAGAGATGATATATATGAAACAGATCTTACTGGGAATGCTTTGTCTCGGGCTCAGCCTTTGGAGCCCAACAAAGTTTTGCTTTTGCCTACATGGCTGGCATGAAGACTCTGCTCCCCCATCACAGCTAAAGCATGAAAGAACAAAAGTTTATACCAAAGAAATGCAAAACATTAAAAGCTTCAAGAGCTGCAGCGTGCCTGGGACCACCTCTGTACTAAAAGCAGGAGTACAAAATGAAGGCAAGCAAAACCAAGCCATTCAAGCTTTTTCCTGTGGCTTGGAACACATGCAGATGCCAGAGAGGGCATGGCAATAATGGTGAAGTGTCCTACAAAAGCATCTGCTCAGGCCACAAGCAGACAGCAGCAAGGGATCAACTTGGTGCTATTTAAGGTGTTATTGTCTCCTCAACTTGATGCCACCTCAATACTGGTTTTAATGAAGCGATTTCATTTTACATTGCAGACTCCCAACAGAGATCCTGTTCTCATGCAGTTACTAAATACCAACTGAGAGGTCAGGCTGAAGCGGTAAAAGCAGTATTTCAAAACTGAAAGATACCAACCTTGAAATCTGATTGAAGAGCAAATAATTTAGAGCTGGTGAAGAGAATCTCTGCAACTGCTTTGACTGGTCTTGTAGCTTTGTATGTGTAAAAAAGTAATAGCAACTCTTTCAGGATAGGAAACAAAAATGCTTTTACGACACTTTCCACTAAAGCAATATATGCATGAATAGTTCTGGTTATTACACACATGAAATAGCACAACACCATACCACAGTTTACAATTAATGCAAAGAGCATGTACTGTTTTTAGTGCACAGACTGCCGTTTACTTTATTGTTGAGTGCACTGAGGGCAACAGATCTGTGACAGTCTCGCCTTTATCAGCTTTTACAATAGAAGTGTGAAAAAACCTGCAATTGCTTCCAGTTATATTGTGAACCAAAAAATTCTGAGGTTAGTTGGATTACTCTTAGGAGTAAAATTAGGCAAGTGTATAAATATTAGCGTGAATATCACAAGCTTCCAGCCTCTGTGCGCTGATCCATGATTCAGTGATGTCAATGGGAGAGATGAGTGTCTTGCCAGATTTTGGGCTGCTACAGAAATAAAAGTGCTACTGGTGTAGGAGTGAGGATGCACATTTTGAAGGGGTCAGGCATATTGTTTTCAAATCATCAGTGTTCTGTGGAGACATTGATATTTCAAAATGGTTTTTTGTTGAGGGTTTTGTTTTAGTAGTTTTGGGGGCAAGTCTCTAGTCTAAATTAAATCTTTAACACTGAAAGGCAGGAAAAGTGCAGAGGGAAACTTTAAATTCTAGTTCTGATACAAAGGAAGCTTTACTTTATTTCTGCTACACATTAAAGTTGCCTCCACATTAGGAGAGAACAGACTTCATGGATGCTTCATTTGATGCATCCATGCATCTATCATCAAATGGTTTGATGATAGGATTAAGTCCTTCATTGAAACATGACTTTGAAAAGATACAGTTAGCATTAGATTTCAATTCAGAAAGTGAGAGATGTATTTTTCCTACGCCAGAAATCATTAATACAACTACGTACATTAAATAAATAGAGTTAGAAAAATTATTTTACAGCACCAAAGTCACTGAAGTCATTGAAGGGTTCCCATTGACTCCAATGGGTCCATAGGTTAATCCTGCAGATTTAGGTGCATTTAATTGAATGAATTAAAGCCTTGCTGTTAAACTAAATTAAACAGTTCACAAGGCAAATCCTACCTTTCAAAGGGACCTACCTAAAGAGTAGGAAATTTGCCCAAGGTTCATTTCTAACTGATTCTTCAAGGAGCTACTGGAAGCCTCTTCTCTCAAACTGTTAATTCAATGAGCACACAGCATGAGTCCTCCCATCCCTCCTTGTTCCACTGCCAGAGGTCTGGCATTGGCTGAGGAGGAACCATGGGGCAATAATAGTGACAGGAAATGATAAATGCTTTTGTCTCCATCCCTCTTTTTGCCTGAAGGGTGAAACTTCTCACTGCAGCCTGGTGGTTTCACCTCTGCTCTGTGCTGACAGCATGCTTGAGGTCAACCTCCATTGGAAGTGCTTCCTAGTGAGTGTAAATAAGTGTACACAGCATGCATGTGAATGGCTCTGTAGAAACTGGAGGAAGAAAAGACTGCTAGCACCAGTATCCATCCACATACAACAAACTTATGGAAAGCGGAAATGATAGAGGTAGGAAAATGAGAATAGGTGTAAGGTTCATGCAAAATTGGCACCTACTAGCTCAGCTTGTTTCCTTCATTACATGGAATCTGAGACAGATTCAACAGTGTGAAATACATTGCCATAATCCCAGGTTAGCCAACCTGTTTGATTGAATCTTGTTTTCCAACACTGGAAGACAAGTATTTGACCCTTAGGCTGTTAATGCAGAGACACAAGACACTTAGGAGACTGAAGAGGACTTTCTTGGCATGAACCTTCTCAGCTGATAAATCAACTAACTGGTTAGTCTATCACTCACAACGTCATTTGCACGGACTGTGTCTCACTATGGAGATTTTCCTGGGATGGGAGAAGAGAGCATCCTTTCACACCATGTCCCAGCTAGTGATGCCTGGTGTGGTGAATGGATGCCTAGCCTTTGGACATCAAAGCCTTCTGGTTTCTATGTATCCTCCTGCTGTATCCACTGACTTCCCTTTCAGCTCTGTTTCTGCCCACTCAAGACCATATCTCTGCTCTCAAAAAGAGCATATACTGGCTTAGGGTCTACTAAGGGTAGGACTTGTCTCACAGTTCTCTTTTGTCAAACAGCTTGTTGATCCATCCATGGGGTTTCACAGAGGTTTTGCATAGTATCTGCTATGAATGTGGACACTCAGAGGGCTGGGCGCACATTTTCTTTCCACTGCAAGAACCCCTCATTCATGTCTTCTAGCTGCCAGGTCTGTGAAGGCTACTTGACACCTGAAAGTCAGGCTGTGTTCTTCTACCCTGTGCATCATCACAGCAATAAAGGCATAGTTAACTCTTCTGTTCATGATCTGAGAGCCACAGCATGATCAAGTCAGTCCTCCCTTAGCTGTCAGTGCTATGTGTTGCTAATAGGAAGAAAATAAAAGAGCAAAAATTTCTTTCTGTTAGTGAAATAAGCAGATACGATTCACAATGCGCACCAGGGACCCATCAGTTGAGTAAGAAGGTATCTTTTTCATTCCCTTCTTTTCTGTCCATAACCAGTGACGCATTGGCATCAAAATGAGTATTGCAATAGTGCTATATACAGTCAAAAGCTTATTTTAGATGTTTTTCTCCAAAAACCTTAGAACTTGGAAGGCAAATGGAAATTTAGATGAGACAGGTATTCATTTTATTCTCCTGCTCCTTTATTTTACCTACTTTCTTCCTCCTATGCTTCTGACAGATCTAACTAGACAGGATACAGTTGGTTCTGCTGGGGTGATGGTACCAGGTTTTGATAGAGACCTGCTGCCAAGGGCTGGAATGGAATTACGTTTCAACTTCAGGTTTGCCATCAGCTGGGATCACTGGTTTAGCTGAAAGCATCAGGCAACAGTCCAAACCCCTCTCTGAAGGGACTTCAGTGAGGTCTAAACTGAGTGCTTAGGCAGTAGTCTTACTTACAGCAAGTATTCTGTAGCTAACGCCTCTATAGCAGTTCTCAGTTACATGAACCAATCATTCATCCACCCGTTCAAAATACATCTACTCAACATCAAACCTGGGATGACAGCCACCAGCAACTCGGGATCAGCTTTTCAAAATCCCCCAGTTTTGACTTTTGGCATCAATGTCTTTGGAAGAGGTGGATATGGCAGGTTCATGCTGCCTGCTAAAATCAAGTTATGTGCATCTGAGAGACAGCTGTCAAGTGAAGAGCTCTACAAAACCTGACCTCCAGCTTGCCTAAGCATCTTCATCAAGAAAGTTTACTGGCTGAGTTCTCACTTTTGCAACCTTTCAACATGTAACAGCTCTCATGTCGTGGTCCTTCCATCACCAGACAGCTCCACAGAGCTGAGTCACACAGGACTCATCTGCTGTATTGGTCATGAGCATGAGTCATGTGGAGGGAAATGGTTCACAGCACCAACCCTGGCCACAGATGTCCCTCATAGCACCAACCTGGGTCGTGGAGATGGCTCAAAGCACAGACCTAGGTCATGGTGTGGCTTCTGCCCCGGTTGCTGGAGCAGGTAAGCACATAGCAAGCACATAGCATCTTGTGTACCCAGCAGCAGTTTCCCCAAGGCTTGGCTTCTGCCCCAGACTCTCTGGCCCACAGTGTGTACAGCTCTGGAGGCATCACAGATCTGTCCAAGCAGTTTTGCCAGGCATGGGTTCTCTTGAGACAAGAAAGAGACCAGCACACTCCTGAAATGGGGACATATGACATAGAAGCTTGTGAGACTTGTGAGGGCTGGATCTGCACATGCCAATGACCATGGTGAGATGCTGGAAGTGCCATGACCCAACTGCATCTATCACTCCAGTAAGGAGTCCTGTAGTCCTGGACTGCGTCCTAAGCAGGTATTTGCCACCTCCATTGCATGGCCTCAGAAGCTGCTAAGCACTTCTGGAGATCTGGCTGCAACCGTGTACTCTGAGGGCTCCAGAAGACTAGCCACACTTTGTCTGACTTGGACAAATCCCTCTGTTGTGTGAAAGAGACTTTAATCAGGGGGTGGTACAACCAGGTAGTGTTCCACAGCTCCTTCAAGATAGCAGGAGGCTCAGGCTTGTCCACACAAGGATGTGTCCATCACAGCAGACACTCTGGTATAGCCCCCAGTAGAGATGCACCATATACTGACAGGAGTCCTTCTGCTGTCAGCTTTACTGCTGCTCAATAACACAAACCAAGCTGATAATAATGCTTGTCTGTTATGGCATAGATGTACCCACCCCAATGTGTCAGCCAACAATGTGACCAGCAAGAAGGAGAAGGGATGGCAGTAAATACCCAGTCCTGCAACTGGCATTGCTGTGCTGGCCCCCGTAGAACTGGGGGTCAGGCCACTTCTGTATCTGAACTGCATGTGGCTGGGCTTTATTTACCCACATTTATATCATGCTGGGAACATCAAGAGCTTTAAGACAAGGAGTGACTGTGATTCTACAGCTAATTTGATGTCCTTGTGCACAGCCACTGTGGCATCATCAGTGAGGACGCAGCCAGGCACACACCTGAGTCATGGCTTTATGTCATGACACGAACAGGTTTTGATCATCTAGGTACAGTGCTCAGGTTACAGACAGTAAGGAGATGAACAAAAACAAATTCTCATCCTCTCTCTCTGCTTATGATAAGGGAAATGCACCTTTTCTCCAGTGAAAAGTAGAATTTCCCACAGGAGGAGAGCTTTTTTGTGGGTGAATATTTCACACAGCTTTACTAGCTGTCAACTGCACAAACGAATCAAACTCATCTCCATGGCAGAAATTGGGTTTTAATTCCATGAAAATTACGAATTTGCATGATAAATGAGGGATCATATGGCAAAAGAGACAGACCTTTAAAAAAACATTTTAGATCTCATCCTGCTCCAGCACCTTTATTTCTTGGGTCTTCCATGAGCCTAAGCTTCTCAGTTTTATGTCAAACACATGGTCACTGAGCTGCAAATGGAACCTATGATGGCCTTCTGCCATCTATAGGAGCAGAAACAGCTGTGTGTGTGACCATGTTTGAGTGCAAAAGATACAGTATAGTGTAATTAGAAGAGATTAACACATCACTCAATCCTAAAGGGTCATATAATGCCTTAGAACATGGGAACAGTGTCACTTCCTGATTTAAAGGCCTCAGTTACAGATATGACACGCTGTAAAGTAGCAGACTAAAATTCACATTACAATCTGTCTTGCCTTCTGAACCCAAAGTGACAGCAGGTACATGTACCCACCAGAACGTGTAAAATGAATGTTCACCAAGTCCAGTGTTCTGCCTGCATTGTGGTTTCATTCAGCTATTTGCAACAATACAGCCCAAAGGCCACCCCAACTGCTGTCCCAGCACTACTGAACTAAGGGCAAAAAAGGGATTCTTCCCATACCCAGCAAGCGAGGCAAGGCATTTCTCCCCTCTGTTCAAAGACAATGTGGTCAGAGGAATGTTTAGAAGAGCTATACTTTTTTGGCAAGAAGCACTTCTTCTCCTTCAGATCTCTTAAATCCACAGTTTTCAGCCTAAGATCAGATGCCTGTGAGTCCACAGATTACTTCTGGAGGTCGAGAGGTAACTAAGAAAAGCAAGGCTTCGATTTGCTGTGCTGGGTCTGCGGATTTCCTTGGAATAACGTGGGTTCACCAGCTGGAAGAAGTTGAAAAGCAGTGTGCTGAGCAGCCTGCCGAAAGCTACAGGCTGGAGCAAAGTCATGGAAAAGAATCTCGGATCTTCAAACCGTGCTCCCCCCTCCCCCCCACTGAGTAATACCTGCATCTCCAGACTGAATGTGAGCAAATTCATCTCCTGAGGATGTTCTTTTGTCATGAAATAGGCAAACAGAAATTGCCCTCATTGCTTACATCCATCCAGCCCACAGAAACTGCTGGCGAATCATAAGCGAAGTGGGTGGTAAAGGAAAGAAGAGAGAAAGAGAAAAGAAGGAAATGTAACAGTCTGCACTGGATCTCTTATCCGTGAGTAATAAGGGCAGTTACAGAGGAAAAACTGTTTATCCCTTGCAATTACTAAGTGTACCTTTCATCTTGATCACAAAACTTTGGTAATGAGATTACGCTGTTTGGCTGTGAAAAACATCACTTTAGCTCTACAGTATCCTCTCCCCAAGGATTTGTGCAAACATTACCTCAAACATCAAACATGCATAATTTAATGAACTGTATTAGTGTGCCTTCTATTAAACTACAGTTCAAAACACCCGTGTTAATGAGTTCTCCCTGTTTCCGATAAAACAAAAATAGCTGGGGAGAAAAAAAATCACTTTTGTGCTGACAGGAAGGTTGAAATGATTTGTGTTTAACAAGTCAAACAAAGCTGGTCTTACTTTTACATTCATTTAGATGGTACAGCCTGGGCGATGAAGCTCAGTGCTGCCATCAGTGAAGCTTTCCTGATTTTCCCCTGAAGGGACTGGCCAGTTTGCTGCCCTGTCACAGCACCCTGCTAAGTGTGTGCGGGCTTCAGTGCAGTTACTTTGGGTTTGCACCCAGGTGTAACACCCAAGCACTGGCAGGAGCAAGCAGCATTTTGGGGCACACTTGCTGGGGAGCGAGGACAAAGACATGGTATGGCAAGCACCAAGCTGCTCCTCCATCCTTACAAACAGGCTGCCACAATCACTCCTATCTGCTGTGGCCACTCACAGCAGCTTCCTCCATTCCTTCCAAACTAGGATGCAGTCCCACGGGGGAGCTGAGGCATCTCATTTTTGGCAAAGGAACTCATTCCCATGGAAGTAAGTGCAGCTTTTACACCACCGTTTAATAACATGGCAACATTCTCATGCATTGGACTCATTTCCTCACTGCCATGACTTGAGAAATACATACTGCCGTAAAGAAAGCTTCCAGAAAATGAAGTGATTTGTCAAGCTTGCCTTCCCCTCTGAGAGGGTGCTTAAAAAACTGCTCAAACATGCTTGTGTCTGTGCTGTTTAGTGTCATTGCAGGCTTTGTACCCTTCCTCAGTACACATTAGACAATGTCAACCAGCTTATCCAGAGAGGAAAGCTTTCTGAAAAGCAACTCCAATATATGAGAGCACAACTGAGGCTGCACGCACGTTCTTAGCCTTGGCTGACCCTGAAGTGGGTGTGAAAACATGAACACAATCATACAACAGTGGAGCCGTAGGACAGAAGGCAGTGGGAGTGTGTGCAAAGTTCTGTCCTGGTCAAGGCTCATGGCCAAAAGTGGGAAAAGCTCACATGGATGAAGATGAAACAAATCACAAGACTCTAACCTGGGCTTAAAAGACTGTACCCATTGAGTTTGAAAGCAGCCTGGGAAATACCAGGCTGAGGTGGTTATATAGTTGGTGCTCAGGTCTCTATCTGTGCCAGAATGGGATGGTTTGAGACCAGACTCTCAGAGCTCCCTGCTGGTTGCTTAAAGGCCAGGACTGTACTCACAGCCCAGACCCAGGGCTGATCTCATGGTCTGCCTGTGTGCACCACCATGATGGGGCATCCACCTTATTTGGGTTCAAACTTACACAGGGGAGGTTCAGGTTAGATATAAGGAAGAAGTTCTTTACTGTGAGGGTGGTGAGGCACTGGAATGGGTTGCCTAAGGAAGATATGAATGCTCCATCCCTGGCAGTGTTCAAAGCCAGGTTGGACATGGTCTAACGTGAAGTGTCCCTGCTCATTGCAGGAGGGTTGGAACTGGATGATGTTAAGGTCCCTTCCAACCCAAACCACTCTATGATTCTATGATTCCATGACTCCACCTACCTTCAGCTCTCTGGAGGCATGGGGTGAGCCATGGCACCATGGTGCCTGCCTGTGCCACCAGCACACATCACATCACCTCTCTTGGGCACCTCCTGGGGGACAGAGTCACTCATTCCCTGGAGGTCCCTGTCTTTCACTGACTGCTGAGGTAATGGGGATTGTAAGTGTGAGAAGCATCATTTTTAGACAAGCATAGTCCAGTGAGGCAGTCGGGAACCTGAGTGATCAGTAGGTGAAATTCTCCTTCCAGGCCTATTATATCATATTCCCTGAAATGCAGGAAATGCAAGAAGAGACGTTCACTCATACAGATGAAAAAGCACTGCGTTCCTGTTCCTATAGCACCAGACCTTTCTGTCACCATTACAGTGTATTGACAATTTTTAGTGATTTTGTATGTACTGCATATAAAATTAACAAACCTAATTTATTACCCTCTCACACTGTAGCTGAATGTTTTACACAGAGGACCTATTCATCACTCTCTAACTAGTGCAAACAAACAGGGTTCCACAGTGTTGATTGATGGATATATCGGGTTTCTTTACTGCTGCTGCTGCTCATACTGCTCTTGAATTAATAGCTCAGAGTTTACTTTGCACATTGTTGTCTCTTTTTTTAAAGAGCATTTGGAACACCTAAAGCCTGATTCTTATTAACACTAAGTCCCTGTTACACCAAAGCAGCCTGAATATGTAATTACATTTTTCTTCCATTAAAGGCTCCTTTCTGGGGTCATAGTGATATAAAGGGGATCTCAGCCTGAAGGAGAATCAGAGGCAAAATTTTTGCTTAGGACCTTGTAAGAGTAAGGAGTAAACAAGTTTCATCGTCACTGTTTCCACAGATCACCCTAGAAATTGGCTGAAGCCTTTCGAATATGCTGCAAAAAGCAGGCACAAGTATTATGGGGGCTTTACATACCCTGCTTGAAAGGGGTCCTGTAATAATGAGTTTAGATATCTAATCACCTTCATTATTTTTGCAAGAGACTTTTGGAAGGGAGCAAGGTTAGTACCTCAACACTATTGCTTTTGGCTTCTTCATGGAATGCCATTCCAGTTTGGATCAGTTATAAATGGCTGAAAACCAGCATTTCCCTTCCATTGCTTGTGTTCCTTGGGACATTTCTGCAACCCCATGAAAGTGATCATTAAACCTTCCTTGAAGGGAGCAACAGGAGGAGCACATACATCAGGAGAAACTGCTGGTGGGGCGTTAGGCTCTCCTAGAGCTTCCATCTTTAAAGCACTCCTTCCAGGAGGCCTGGCTCATGGTTACATCACTCTGCCTGTTCCCTCACAGCTGAAAAACAAAGAGTAGATCCACTTTCACAAGCCCTGGGGCTGCTGGTCCAGAATGCGCCAGGTCAACTGGAGACCTGTCAACTGACAAAATACTGCCACAATGAGGGGCTGGCGGGTCGGTGATCTTAAACTTCACTGGGGAAGACATGGCTAAGATGAATTGCCTTCATCCAGGTAACGCTTCTGGCATTCTTTGTATTAATAACCTTTTCTGCTATTATCAAGCAGTGTTATTCTCCAACCAGAACTGTGTCTTACAGTGGTCACATTCAGAGTGACCAAGAGATGTTCAGAGATGGACTATATGAACAGAGCCACGATACACCAGGACTGCACCCAATATATCTTCTAGTTTCTGTCATTGAGGCATTTTGAGGGCAACTTTGCATCTATATCACACTGTCGAGCTGCCCTTCACAAATATTTCTTCTGAATTTGCAGAACTCCAGTTTTGAATCCGTGCTTAGAAATTGGCACACACAATGTTGTGCAGCAAAGATGCCTACAGCAGATGCTCCCTGGTGTTAGGTATAAGATGCCTTCCTCTTGCTTGTTTTGCTGCCTGATGACTTCAGTAGGTGCCTACAACTTTTCTGCTAGGAGAAAAAGTGATTAATTCTTCCCTGTTCCTCTTCCCCATGTCACTCATGGGGACTGTATCCCCTTTCTCAAACATACTTATTGTTTGAAAAGCCCCAGATTAATTACAAGGAAGCTGTTTCTTCCCTTCCATATGCTGCAATTCATAGATTGCAGGTGGTGTTTAGGAAGAAAACCCCTTGTGGTACAGTGCCATTATCCCATATGTATAGATGTGTTTATTCTCCCCAGTTCCACCACTGTGACTCCTACCATTCACTTTGCTGTTTTGAGTGAGCTTGGTGAGGGTATGTCAGGTGAGTGCAGACTTCATTTCCTTCTCATGCACTACAGGACTTGCCCTGTGTTTCTTGCAGGACCTCAGTAACTCTGAACTGATGGACAAGAAGGAAGACCTGAATCTGAGCAATGAACAAAACCTTGTTGTTCCCAATCTTTGAGAGCATGTTTTGAAACAAAATATGCAAATATTTACTATTGTTTATGCAACATAACCATTATGATCAATATTTTGATTACCATTTCAATAAGCTCAGAGTTGCCTTTTGCATCGTCATGCATGGAAATATATTTGCCTTTTGTGTACATGGACATATATAAAGTCGTTGAGATGCAAATTCAGAAGCCTTGGTGTGAAATCAATTTCTCCTGTGATCTGCATTTGAAAGTGTAGCTCTTACCTTGCATCTATTTGCCATTTTGTGAAGTGTTAAGATGCTCCTCTAACGTACACGAGCTCATTTGGATCACACATGAGCATCAACACACGCAGCCTCCCTCAGCATGGAGAATTTTTAAACCGGTTTAAGCTATATAGATTTAAACATTAATGAAGTGAAATTCTGACTGCTTTGGTTGCTGAAACATCTAAATCTTCCAAAGCGAGCTTCCTGAAAATACTCATTGACTTCTGTAGGAATCTTTGCTTTTGTAGGAATCTGAATTTTTGACAGGGAAGTGCTTGGTCAAAAAAAAAAAAAAAA
>NDXB01013251.1:73646-85805 GCA_002631895.1 Agapornis roseicollis | reverse complement strand
GGGAGGGCAAGAAGGGGGGTTGAGTGAGTGAACGAGCTGTGTGGTTGGTTGGGTCTAAACCACAACACCCTTGCACATAATGACACTGTTTATACATCCAAGAACACACCCTTTATCACAGTGACACAACATTACTGCTTTGTGCTTGCCTCAAGTGCCATTGTAACCCCTGTGCTATTCACAGGGCTGCTGTCCAGCCAGTTCTTCTCTACTCTGCATTTGTACAACCTAGAGCACTTGCCTGCAGGTCATACTTGGTTCTTGCTCTCAAGGAAATGTACCCTGTTTGAATTGCACCATTTTTTTCAATGGACCTTGAGCAGCTGGAGCTGGGATCCTACACTCCCACAGCCCTTCCTGATTGGCACAGTCCCTCATCCAGGTGAAACAGGAGGATACTGAAGAGCACAGCCCAGGGAAGATTCCTGTGGATTTCTCTTCAGTGCATTCTCGCTCTCCACCTGGCAACAAATGTTCAAAGATTGTTCTCTAAGAGGTTTTCCACTCTCAGTCCATCCCCTGAAGAGTTGTATATTTTCCTAGTTTGTCTTCAAAATCATTAATTGAGATTGATATAAAAGACCTTGTAATGTATCAAATTTGTTTGATATATGTTAGACAATATATATTTGCTAAAAGTTTTCTTTCCCTTATTTTTAAATGTTTACACAGGGTTTGCTTCATTATATTTCAATTTCTCTCTAGAAATTGAAACCATCTAAAATCATAATTCCTTGGCTTGGAGGCTTCCCCTTTTAAAATAGATGGGCATTTTGGCTGCCTTTTTTGCAGTCATCTGGAAGCTTAACTCATTCCAGGTCCTTCAGATTTTCAAATGCCACCTGCACTTCTGAAAGTCCTTCAGTCACTCAGATGATGCAGGGCAAATTTTTGTGTTCTCTAACTCATTTCTAAGCTAGCCACCTGACTAAAATCTACTTTTTCAGTGAAGAGTGTCACCAAAAAGACAATGAAAACTTTGACCTTCTTACTGTCATCTGCTAACAGCTTTCCATTTCTATTGAGATGTACTGACAGTTTAGTTGCTTTCTTTCTCCTCAGCTAATTCACTTTCTAAAAACCTTTCTATGAGAGTAAAAAGGGGAGAACAAGTGACATAAGGAAGTGGAATCCAGCAGTGTACACACTGCTTACTTATCAGCTGCTTTCCAAAGGCATTAATGAAAACAACTAAGAGGCACCTGGCCCCAGGGAGACTCCTGTGGAGTCAGTCATACTCAGTACATCCTTTCCATTCCACTGTGCTCTCTGCAGGTGCATTTTGCTGTAACAAGGCAATGCCTTTATTTGCTTTTTCACATTTATGGAGAGATGGATGTACATGCATGTGGATGGTGTAAACAGACACATGCTTCTCCGCCTATGGCTGCTCTAAGCTGGCCAGATGCTAATGAGTCTGTCACAGATGTCATATGGTGTTACCAAGGATTGATGTCAGCAAGACTGGTTGGCTCAGGCTAAAAACTGTACACAGCATCTAGGTTGGATATGGCTCCTTCCTAGACAGCTCAGAGGCTGTCAGCTCAGGCTACAGTGATGTGTAGGTCTTTCCACTACACAGAAAGACTAAGTGGTGCCCTTTTCAAAGTAGTGCAGGAGCTCCTCATTACAAATCCCTCTGCCTTAGCTGCATGGGTAACCTGGCACAGGTAACCAATCTCATATATTTATATGCAGCAAAAAACTGAAAACTTTGCAAGGAGAGGCTNCAGGAGCTCCTCATTAAAATCCCCTCTGCCTTAGCTGCATGGGTAACCTGGCACAGGTAACCAATCTCATATATTTATATGCAGCAAAAAACTGAAAACTTTGCAAGGAGAGGCTTCTAATATTCTTCAGATTGACATTGCACAAACAGCAAAGGTGCAGCCCTCATGTAAATGAACAGAAGCAATCTTGTTCCTCCTATTCATGACAATCCAGTTAACTTTTGTTGATGCCATGACCCCACAATCAACCTCCTTTAAATGAAGAGGCAAACAGACGGAAAGAGAGCCTCCATTTTGATGCCTGTTTCTTGAATCTTTGTTTCCACATTCATCATTGCCACACAACAGTTGCCAAGTTAAGCAATTATTGCTTCTGGTTGTTCATCTGAGCATAAAGACACAATTCTGTGGCCTTATACAGTTATTTAATTATCTTGAATAAACACAATAAGAGTGAAAGTAACTGAAAAATAAAGTCAATCAAAGCATATAATTTTCACCCTGTTAATTTCTTTTTTATTAGTGCACTAGGACAGGGTATAATGGATATACTAGAGAATATTCAGGCTTATTTTGATCCCAGAAATTTCCTTTCCATCAGTCTTTTGTTTACAATACTAGTATGTACATGTAATTTCTTTTAAGTCTTGAATTACATCACAGTGGATACAAGGATAATAGAGTGTGAGGGGTTTGAGATTTCTCACAAAGGGGATCAGTCATTTGTAAAGACCTAAGAAACATCTTCCAGCTGCACAGTGTCTTCCCAGCCTTGTCCTGCTTCCATCTGTACCTGCACTTCCTACGTAATAGTGGGCTTTCCTACTTTATCATGCTGAGAGACCTGCTCAGACAGATGCTGGGGCTGACCTGGGGAAAAAAACCTGACAAATGAGTCCTCATGGATTGTGCAAGGGTACACATAAACACTTCTTATACATGCAAATTACCCACAGTGTTCAAATAATGGTGGCCGGAAAGCCAATCTGAAAATGGTGCTTCTCCTGTGATATACTACAGGTCAAAACAGGTGACTTGGGAATCCCCCTTGGCATTCAGTTTGGAAAAAATTTCTATCTCACAGGGTACTCTCTGCTGGCCTGTGATGCCATGGATTTCAAGTCACCTTGCCCAATTTTATCTTGCATAGGGCAAATTCTTCAACAGCCAGACATAGAGCCATAGAATGCACAAAATCCTCTAAGTGGAAACATCCAAACACACTATCATCCTCCAAAAATATATTCTGCAGTTTCACATTCCTTTTTAAGTATGTTATTATTCTTCATTAAGAAAACATATATATCTGGTATGACACTCATATCAATATCAACTCAAGGTTGACTAAACTGTGTCACCAGTCCAGAGGTTAAGAATACATTTTTTTTTCTACCTAAAGTTACTGTTGATGTAAGAATACATTTCAGTGGACTCAGAAATCAAGTTCTTATTTCTGTTGCTGGTGTGTAACCTAGGCATTCTAGGATTTATGAAGCAGAAAACGTTTCAGGGGATTTTTAGCTGTTATGCATTTAAGGAATAATTCTTCAGTGCAAGAAAACGAAAAGAGGTTATCTTCCAAAGTGGTTTCATTTTTCACTTTTAATATTCTTATTCTACAATGACTAAAGTTGAAATGCACTTGAAATACAGTTACAGGAGTTGATTTCTTACATTGTTTGCTTCAGAGTTTTCAGATAAATCATCCCCAAAGAAATTGCCATAATTCATTTTTCTAGGATGTAAGATTTGAGTTTTAAATTAGTTGAGTTAACCTCTTAGGGCAACAACTGCATTTATTACAATGTCTTTCATACAATCCAGTCTTTTTAATAAACACTGACAGTTTTGCTGATGAATGTGTTAAGTATGTTGTTTGCCAGATAGCCATAGCTGAAGGGAGAAGTAAACTCTGTCAAAGTAATAACTTTCTTTCTGAAAATGGGATTTTTAAATAGGCTTTTGTCTATTTAAATAGACTTTTGTTCTCTTTGGGAAAATTCTTTACCTCTAAATGCATTCTTAATCTAGGGAAGACAAAACCACAAATACAGCAAAAAGCTTGTATGTTGTGATTTGCTCTCCCAGATTGTACATAATTTTCCTTTTTCTTTTTAAATTATGGAAAAATAAAATGACACACTATATATTTTTTTAAGTATTTAGGAGGTTTCTAGGTGTCCAGTGTGAAACAACTAACTGACTCTGATTTATATATTCAAAAAGCCATTCCTTGCACAACCTATGTAAAATGGAGTTCCTTTGAAATAACTGAAATTGTCTCTCACAAATTGAGGTACCCAACGTTTTAGGAAGATTGGACTAGATACACCTCTCCCCATTAAGAACAAGTAAGCTTATGCTCTTAGGAAAGATCTTTGGTTTAATCTTGCAAAACCTTCCACACATAATTAATGTTAACCCTTGATACCACATGTGCATTATTGAAATCAGAGTTTGAACTGTGTATAAGTTAATTCAAAGACCTTTTTTTCCTTCCTACAACAGAGAACCAGTAGTCTTCTGGAATTAATGATGAGCAGCGGAATAGTAAGTAGTGACGTTTTTGTACTTTGAGTGATCACACCAGTGCACTAGACCTATACAACTAAACCATACAATTCAACCTAACAATGTTTAAGTTCAAGCACAGTTTTCCTGAAAACTGTGTATCAATCAATTACAGAATAAGCCAACCAAAAGGAAAAGTGAAGAAAGATAAATAATTAAGTGCTATGTACATACACAGAAAAATACATGTGTAAAAATGGGAGTTTTAAGAATAGTGATGCAGTGAACTAGTGCTTAAATGGAGTCCACTGCATATTAGGGCTTTAATCCTGGAAGGACTTATTCACATAGACAGCTGCAAGAATAAAAACACAAGACTGTGGAGGTCAATGTCCATAAACATTTCCATGCATTCAGAGATAATACCCTGTGTGTGACTCCACATGATTGTAGGGAGAAAAAGACAGTTTTGTTGTCATCTGTCTGATGCTCCAAAGCCAGGATTCACTTCCCAGCTTTACCAACAATTTGCTTGTGGCTTTTCTTATGTTACGTTCCAAAGCTATAAAATCAGAGTAATGGAACTTCCCTAATACATGGGAAAGTTACAATGAGACAAATAAAGACTGTGAAGTAGTTATATATAGCAGTAAACTGTAAAATGCATTGTAAAAGCAGTTGCAGAGAAATCTAGTAATCACAAAATTACTTACTTCTAGACATAGTAGTCATCAAAAGTGAATTTAATTTTATTACATGATATAATTCAAGATATACTTTAATAACATAATCTATTTCTACAAAATAAAGCTTCTGTCAAAGAAGAATTCTTATAGATAATTTCAAACACATCTAATATCTTGATTTGAAAATGCCTTGATCCCGAGGAACTTTTCAGTATATGCTCAAATTGTTAGATGGGAATATTTCTATTGACTTTGTATTCCAGACAGCAGTACTTACAGAACTTCAGATGATATTGATGATGATAAAGAAACTGTGACCATAATTGGAACCAGTGGCTGAAATGGCTTTGTACATACATGTATGTTACACGTGTCCTATACATATGTCAAGCTGGAATTTGAGACAGGAATGCCACAGTTTTCCCACCTGTATGTGATATGACAGTCATGGCATATTAAGACTTTTTTCCCGTTGGGGGAACCTCCTTGTAATATCCTGCTAGTACCTCTTAAGCCTGGCTTCACTTGCTATAAGGACTGTGGTTCACTCTACTGGGATTTTCACCCACAAGTAAACTTAGTCACACACACAGTTTTTGTAAAGAGGAAAAAAGAAGCTCCATATGACCCTGCAAGCTCAACATGACCCCCAATGTGCACTTGAAGCCCTGAACACCAACTGTACCCTGGGTTGCATCAAAAGATGACTACCAGAAGACTTCCTTCCACCAGGAACTATGTAGACTACACATGGTAATATTCAGGAAATTACAAAACAGTCTTGGTCATACTAATGCTTGAAGCTCCTTTTATTTCCAGCTTCCTTAATATTGTACCTACCTGCTGTGCAGCTTCGGTTTTAATAATAAGCCCATTATAGCAGTGTTAATGTCTTCTGCCTTTGCTCAAACAATAGTGAAAACCCTGGCAGATTTACAAGAACAATGCTATCAAAGTCATTCTGTAGTGGATTTTCTCCTTTATACAGAAATAAAAAGAAAAGTACTCAAAGATTAGGGAGAAAACTGACCAAAGTTTTAACAAAATTGTCATTAGAGTTTAAAAGAAAAGCATTACAGGCTACGTATAATAGAGGGAAATGACTACAGAGAATAAACCTTTCATCTAGAAAGACACTTTGTATTACATTTTGTATATCAAACTACTTCTTATTTTTCTCAAGAGTGGGTTTTTTTAGTGTTTTGTTGTTTGTTTCTTCTCCTGGCTACCAACAGGAAACTTTTTTTGTGGTCATTACTCGAGTTCCCACTGTACTGGTGACCCATAAAAGCTGTTAGCCATTTCTGAATGTGTAACACTGAACTTTTTGTGAAGTTCAACAATCTTCACTGCCAAGTAATCAATGTCAAAGAGACAGTGTATTTTTACATGCATCTAATTAATGTAATTATAAATAGGGGGAGTAAGGGAAGGAAAAATAAGCAAACAAAGTAAATTAGCTCTGCAGAGGTCCAGGGGATTAAACAGTAACCTTTTATTGCTTATTCAGGAATATGTGAGGGTAGGAGGGCTTGACAGACTCCAGAGGAAGTTGATGGACTCCAACAGGTAGAGCAACCAAAATAAAACCTTCTTTAGCTCTGAAGGAATGTAGAAAGCACAGGACAATAAAGTTCTTTGCTACATTTCAAATACAGCTTCTGTCAACAGTGAACTTTCATTTTCAAGCTAATTAATGCACTGTATCAGACTCTGCCCTTGCTACTTTCCTGGTGCTAATCTAGTGAATAAGGGGGTGGTTCCCATGCAAACAGCAAAGGACTCTCTGGGGGAACCCCCATAAGGATGGAAAAAAACCCAGCCTTGATGTGCTTTTCCTTTAGCCATTAGTATATGGGGAAATTCTCTGAGTAACAAAAGGCAAGGTTGTGAAATATACACACAATAGGCAATTGCCTATGAAGAATCAACATCCTGTTTCTGAAGCTAGATGATATTTCAGAACATCTAATCTAACTTTGGATGGAGAAAGGATTTAACTACATCATTTGTCTAAACACAATTCTGCAGACTTTTAAGGTTTTAATGATCTTGTGAGGAAAACTTTATGTAACATCAAACAACACTAGGCTTTTAACTGGAGTACTCAGCTGAAGAAGGTGATGCTGATTATAAACAGAAACACAGTTGCCTGCAGAGTCCTGGATGTCTTTATTTGGCACCTTAAAATAATTGTCCTGGAAAATGTAGTCCCTTGACCTATTGCATCATACTGTCATCTAGTCATCAGCCACCACAAAAGAACAGAAGGATACTGCAGGGAAAGAAGATCCATGTGTGCTTTGAGACTCGCATGGTATTAACTGATTAAGATGCATCTGCCATGAGAGAAGGGTATGTTTACAGTGGGTTGATGTCCTTGAGTATGGACCTGCCTGCATTGTGACTTTGTCTCTTTCACCCCTTTCCCAAACTGTTTTTAGCCCAGGCTCTTTCTTTGAAATGGGACTTTTTTGAGATTTTCTCTAAACAGTCTCTGCAAGGAAAGCAATCCTGTTCCTCAATATGTAAGGCAGTGAAAAAAATCCTAATTAGAAGCACTGCAAGGTTTAGTATTTGTCATATTTAAAGGAAGATATAAACCATAACAGTAACTGAAATAACAAACAATGCTACTGTAACACAAAAATGAATTAGAAAACACAGTAGAAATTTTTCATTGCCGAAGTTCATGATTTTCTGCTTAGAACACTAATCATCACTGATTTTAAATTCAATATAAAAAAATTGATAGAGGTAGAATTTCTCATAAGAAAATTCCATTCTGTAATTTTGCCAAGACAATGAGCTCGGAAGTAACAGAAGTGGTTTAAAATTTGGTTTTGTTTTTTTTTTTTAAAATCTTTTTGTATTGAAATTAGTTTAGTTTCTCCACTAAAACCATCATATATACATTTAAATACAACTCCCTGCAAAATTTGTGTACATTCAGGTCATGATTTAAGTTTTTAAAGGATGATAATTTCATTCAGCCTTGGAATTTCACTAGAGATATCTGAAGGTTTCCCACTGTGAAATTAAGTTAAATGTCCTAGCTGTAGAGAAAGAAAAATATATTCAAATACATACTGGTGTCAAAAACTCTATATGTCTTATTTCTAAAGTACAAATACCAATGCACCTTGGTAGCAGTGTCACATTTAACTGTGATGAGGACATATACAGCATAGAAAAAAATACAGCTTGAGTCATATGATCTATACCCAAAATCATATTCAAAATTACAGACTATACTTTTTAATTTTCATTATTTTGTTATATAGGTTGTTCTATTGATTCATAACTTTATAAAATAATTTTGGTAAAATCAATTAAATGCTTATATAATATCAAAACCCCCTTAGAATATTCAGTAAAAAATATAACACAAAAAAGTAATGGGAAACACAAGGAATGATTCTGAGGTGAGCAGTCTACAAGAATAAGTTTTGCAATAGTATAAGTAATGCTATTGTTCCAAGCTGCATTTAGTGGAACAGGTTCAATTACTTTGCTAATGCAAATTAATTATCTTGGAATCAGGCAACTTTCTCTGGGATAATCTGGTTATAAAGAGACTGATTGCATTCTTCCTAAAGACATAATAAATATTTCCTTTCCTGAAGGAAGTATAGAACCGAAATCTGAAAGTCAAAATTGACCTAGAGTATTTGGGGAGACCAATAATGATCCTAAAAATTAGGGGAAAAAAAAACCCCAAACAATCACCAATCCCTCCTAAAAAATAGCAAGAAAGGCAAAAGGGTCAATTTCATAGTGCTGCAGCTGGGCTGAAGAGTGGGTGAGTGGCTACTGGATATATAATTCAGCTTTGGCTACACAAAGGATTTAAGATTTCAGACTTTGGAGTGTTTAAAGTGGACAAACGTTCTGCTCTTTTTGAAGTTCTTTGTTTGTTTTTATCAGCTTACAGAAGAGCTGCAGCTATACGGTTATATCTGCAATATTTCAGTTTTTATCCAAGCATATGGATGGCAGGGAGCTCCAATATGTATCATCCAGATAAATGCTTTTTGCTCTCCTTTTTGGCTTTTACTGCTCTGCAAGAGTCGTGAACTGTGTTCTACCTTCATCTTCTCATTTTCCATGACTCACATTATCAATCTTTTGTATGGGACTGTAGTGACAGGACAAGGGGTAACAAATTGAAACTTAAGCAAGGGAAGTTTAAACTGGATATAAGGAAGAAATTCTTTACTGTGAGGGTGATGAGGCACTGGAAGGGGTTGCCCAGGGAGGTTGTGAATGCTCCATCCCTGGCAGTGTTCAAGGCCAGGTTGGAGAGAGTCTTGGGTGGCATGGTTTAGTATGAGGTGCCCCTGCTTATGGCAGGGGGGTTGGAACTAGATGATCTTAAGGTCCTTTCCAACCCTAACTATTCTATGATTCTATGTTTGAGTTGAATACTTGAAGTCATTTCTATGGTATCTTGCCAGGGGAAAATATACTTCATTATGTGTTACCTGCAAAATAAGTTCTTTGTATACTAGTAAAAGAACCAGTGGTCTTTGTTTTTTGGGCTTCTGATTATTTTCTTCCAACTTTTTCTTACAATTTGCAGAGATCTAGAATTAAGACATTTTTTTTTTTTTGTTCCAGCTGCACATGGTACCATGTCCAAGACTAGCATCGTGACTAAATGGTGATTGTGTCAGGGGATAATGGAGGGAAAGTAAAAAATATCATCTTCAGTGGGGCTGTCCAAATAATTAATTTTTAAATATAATGTCCACAAAGAGAAAAGATAAAGAGGGAAAAAAATGGCATTTGGGTTTAAAACTTTTTCATTTGACCTAAAATGAATTATTTCATTAATTACCAAGAATGGTCACTCATTTAGCTGTACATCACCTCAATGAGAAAATGCTTCCAGGCAGTACAGTTTATTGACATGACGCTAAGGCCCGGATTAATATTAATGCCTAGAAAGACTACTACCTGCTCTACTGAATTATACCATTTCCTGAGGCATACAAATATTCTTTGGTAAGAATCCGTCCAGGTGAAGCAGTCAGCCATAACAGCACTTATTGCAGGACAACCAGAGACCACATCAGCAGATGAAAGGTGCAGCAAACTTGGGAGGAGTCAGGGAATTTAAGAGAAAAGCAGCAAAGCAGAGTGCAGCAGCTGTAAGGAAGGGTAAGGAAGGAAGTGAGGTGGAGAACACTGCAGGTGCTTGAGAAGACACAGAGGAAGCCAGCTGAATAAGAGCTAGGTGAGGAGTTTTGAAAGCATGAATGCACAAATTATTGTTGATTCTGCCTCTGGAAAGACATTTATTATCTAAAGTTATGACAGAACTATCTTCCCCACAGTAAATGGAATTGATAAGCAGTACATAGTATGGTGTGGTAAATACTGAGTTTTTAATGGCATAGAACAAAGAGGCCCAATCTTTATAGGCTGGTGGGAAGCGCTGTAGAGGGTTAAACACACAACACAATCATCTACTTTCTTTGACCCTGCAAAGAAACGTGTGTTTTCCTGTGGCTGTGCACATTAATGAGGGTGTCTCAGCAGCATGTGCCTTCTCACAGATAGAGAAAGGAATGTCATTGTAGTTGTTTCTCTCCTAATGCATTGCTCTGATTCAAACTTTCAGGGGACTGCTTTTGCAGACATGCTCTCAGAAAAAGACTCTACAAAGCATCCTGGCATGCTGCAGTAGGCAAGCAGGGTATGTCAGTGCATTTACTGTGATGCTCCCAGTCCACATGCAATTGATGTAAGTGCATAAAGAAGATCAAAGCTGCAGCTCCATCTCATCTTGCTCCCCTGTCTTTCAAATCCTTACCTTCACTTGTCAGAGGCAGCTTCAGTAGTTAATTTTAGAGTAGCAATGGTCTATTTTGGAAAGGATGTTGAACCTGCCCTTTGCCATGCTGTTGGCAAGACTAGGGATAAAAAGGATCAGGAAAAAACAAGAGTGTACCCTAGAGGACCTTTCAGAGGGCACTGTGGAGTTGAGAGTGCCATGGTTGCTAGGGGGATGATGTTCAAAGAGTCTTTGTTCCAGGTAGAACAATGAGCCCCTTAAGCCCACAGCACTAATTAAGTCTATTCTTCCCAGCTTCCATGAAATAGGTGTTTATCTAAAGGCCATTTAATTTCTTTTTATCTATCAGCATAGGTAGTTGTAAATGTGTACAGCAGGATTTGGAAATGTCCAACAGCTTATACATATTCTGCACAGTGAGCTCTGGCCTGGTGAGCTAAGGTAGGAGAGGGCAGACTGGCACTGCTGGAGCACAGCTTGTGCTGAATAGAGGATTATGTTTGATAGGCATTTCAGTGGATGGATTTTGTGAAATACTAAAAACAAAGGCAGGAAGCCACTTGAACCCCTAGAGCCCACTGATCCTTTATTTCTGACTCCAGGAAGTATAGATCATTACAGACTAAATTAATCAGGAGGCTATGGAAGGGTTTGTTTAAATTAACAAATTAGTGGGTTTCTATCCATATTAATCTGTCTAGTAACCCTAATAATCACTATACTTTTCTGTGCACTTACAGTACTGCAATC
This sequence comes from Agapornis roseicollis, assembly GCA_002631895.1. Taxonomy (NCBI): domain Eukaryota; kingdom Metazoa; phylum Chordata; class Aves; order Psittaciformes; family Psittacidae; genus Agapornis; species Agapornis roseicollis. The sequence continues at coordinate 74,328 of NDXB01013251.1, read as the reverse complement.
ATATGATAACAACATAGTCTGATTACCTGAAATACAAATTTTGTTATAAAAATGAGTCATACATACTAGGGGAAAAGCAGAAAAAAAGATCACATATAAAAGTTAATTAAAAAGTGTCGTTTTAGTTCATGAAGAAAGAGAGAGCTGTCATTGACTTCAATACCTGAACAAATTTTCCCACTTATGGTTGCAGGTTTTGGTAGGAAAAACAAACAAACAAACAAAACTGGAATTACTACTGCCAACATGGGTGTAATGCTCATCAATAATGCTCATCATTTGGTGGATAAAGAACTGGCTGGATGGCTGCACGCAAAGAGTTGTGGTCCGGCTCAGTGTCTGGCTGGAGACCAGTGACGAGTGGTGTCCCTCAGGGATTGCTGTTGGGACTGGTCTTGCTCAACATCTTTGTCGCTGCCATGGACAGTGGGATTGAGTGCGCCCTCAGCAAGTTTGCCGATGACACCAAGCTGTGTGGTTGGGTGGATACGCTGGAGGGAAGGAATGCCATCCAGAGGGACCTTGACACACTTGTGAGGTGGGCTGATGCCAACCTCGTGAAGTTTAACCATGCCAAGTGCAGGGTCCTACACCTGGGTAGGAGTAATCCCAGGCACAGCTACAGGTTGGGCAAAGAAGAGATTCAGAGCAGCCCTGCAGAGAAGGACTTGGGGGTGGTGGT
>NDXB01013251.1:43977-65802 GCA_002631895.1 Agapornis roseicollis | reverse complement strand
CTCTTAAGGGAATTTGCAAAATTCTTTTTGGCAAGAAAAAAAAAAAAGGAAAAAAAAAAAAAAAAAACAACCAAACCAAAAACCAGTGCACAATAACAAGAATGCAAGAGAATCTACCAAACCCCACAATTTAGCAGAGCTGATGATTGAAGAAGTACTAAAAGTAAATATTTTTCCTATTTTCCACTTATGTGAAAAAACTGCCATCACTTGAGATGCTCTTAATTATATATAACTATTGGAAATCATCCAAGACTTCCCAAGACATTCAGCCAGTTTCTCATGGAATAACAAAATGCTAGCATATACATCAGAAAAACAGGTTCTATATGCATTGTCATGGTTTAAAACTGTCTGGCATCTAAATCCCTCACAGCCGCTTGCTCACTTCCCCCAGATGGCATGGGAAAAAGAACTGGAAGAGTAAAAGTGAGAAAACTCATGTGTTGAAATAAAGAGAGTTAACAGGTAAAGTTATAACTGTGCATGAAAGCAAAGCAAAACAAGGAATAGATTTATTCCCATGGGCAGAAAAGTGTTCAGCCATCTCCAGGAAAGTGGGGCTACGTCACTTGTAATTGTTACTTGGGAAGACAAGTGCCATCACTGCAAACATCCCCCTTCTCTCTTCTTCCTCCCCCAGGATTATTTGCTGAGCATGATGCCATATGGTATGGAATATCCCTTGGTTCAGTTGGGGTCATCTGTCCTGCCTGTGCCCCCTCCCAGCTCCTTGTCCACACCCAGCCCTCACTGGTGTGGTGGAGTGAGGAGCAGAAAAGACCTTGACTCTCCAAGCACTGCTCAGCAGTAAGAAAAACATCCCTGTGTCATCAACACTGTTTCCAGCACAAAGCCAGAACATAGCCCCAGAACAGCTACTATGGAGAAAATGAACTCTATCCCAGACAAAACCAGCACATGTGTGAACTGAAAACCCAAGCTGATCTAAAGTAAGAGAAAACAGAGTTACAATCACAAGACATTACAACCTTCACTAGCCTGGGAAGCTTTTTTCAAGTTCCTGCTGATACAAAGAAACAGACAACATGTTGCTTCATCTAGACTTTCCCAATCTATTCCTCAAGTTTTCTTGTCAAGGTTTTCTGTTTCAGAGCAATCTATTTGCAAAACCACTATCAAACATGCAAAACATAATATATATAGTAAGAAAATTTTCATGCGAATACAAGGTTATCAAAAGGGATGGAAGGATGGGATGTTTCCTTTGTTTTGGGCTGACTGTGGAAAAAGTTATGTAGATGTGTGCTTTCTGTTACATGGCGTGGTTAGAAAAAAGTTATCAAAAGTTATCACATGATAACTTTTCCTTAAACAGTGTCTTTTACAAGTGATTTATTTGTGTGTGTGCTTCTGTGCTATGAATATTATTTTGTAAACATGTCACATGTTTATATCATATTTACCTATGAAGGTTTCTTCAAAAGCTATCTGTCCCTTTTCCTCTTCACTACTGTAATCAATAGATACAAATTTCACAGATGCCTAGTTTTACACTCCAGTTAAAACAATGATTGCCAGGAAAGAGTTAGACTTAAAAATCAAGCACCACATGATCCTTGGTACAGAAGCTACAAAGTCACTCAAATTTCAGAGATTTTTAGTATCCAAGCAAACTTTTAAGAGTAGATTAATTTCAAACTCATTCTAACAGAACTTCAGATGCCGATAATAAAACAAACCTCTCAGAGGTTTCTAACATAGCACTGTCCTTTATTAAAACCAGAGGAGGTAGGATTACTTGTTTCACTTCAAATAATAATAATTAAAAAAAAAGGAGTGCACTGGGAATTTTAAGATAATACCGTTAAAAAAAAAAATCACCTCTGTAAAAGTTTTTCTGCATTAAAAATGTTCTTACTGCACAGGGTGTTGCCAAAATAGAATTACAAGCTGATGCACCAACTGTACTTTAAGATTCAGCTACATTAGATCAAAGGTTATTGTAAATTAAATACCAAAGATGGCATTAATCTGACTCAATACAGATCTTGCATCTCAGTGAATTACTCTATTACCCCTTTATTGACTGTAGAACTATTTCTGTGGTACACTTCACCCATCCTAAATTAATCATTTCCATTTGCTGAAATGACATTTGCTCTAAAGCACCCACTGCCTATCAAGATGTCCACAGGGTGTTAGATCTGGTGTCTACACTGGAAACCTGTAAGATTCAGTGAAAGGAATCTGATAGATCAGCTGGGAAAATATATATCCTCTACATTAGGGGTGATCTGGATGTCCTAGAAACTCAGACTGGCCTGGTAAAGTTAGCTCAGAATCATAGGATCAGAGAAGCATAGAAGCATAGGATTATAGAACACTTTGGGCTGCAAGGAAGCTTTAAAAGTCATCTAGTACAACATCCCCTGCAGCGAGCAGGGACATCTTCAACTAGATCGTGTTGCTCAGAGCCCCATCCAACCTGGCTTTGAATTTTTCCAGGGACGGGTCATAAACCATCTCTCTGGGCAACCTGTTCTAGTGTTTCATTACCCTCACTGTAAAAAAATTACATACTTATATCTAGCTTAAATCTACCTTCTTTCAGTTTAAAACCATTTCCCCTTGTTCTGTCACAACAGCCCCTTGTAAAAAGTTTGTCCCCATCTTTCCTACAGATCCCTTTTAAGAACTGAAAGCCTGCAACAAGGTCCCTCTCAAGCATTCTGTTCTCTAGGCAGAACATGGGGTCTCATGAGAGCAGAGCAGAGGGGCAGAATAGCCTCCTTCAGCCATTTGGTCACACTTCTTTAGATACAGCCCAAGATGTGATTGTCATTCTTGTCTGCAAGTGCACGTTGTCAGCTCATGTCCAGCTTTTCATCCACCAGTATCCCCAAGTCCTTCTTCACAGAGCTTCTCTAATCCCTGCACCCCACAGCCTCTATTTATATCAGGGATTACTCCAGCCTAGGTGCAGGATCTTGCACTTGGCCTTGTTGAACCTTGTTAAGGTTCACATAGGCCCACTGCGAAAGCTTGTCCAGGTCCTTCTGTACGGTATCCTGTCCCCAGGTATGTCAACCAAATCATTCAGCTTGGTTTCATCTGCAAACATGCCAAGGTTGCCCTATATCCTACTGTCTATGTCACTGGTGAAGAAATTAAACACTGGTCCTAATATGAACCCCTGAGGTCACTGATCTCCATCTGGACATTGAGCCATTGACCACTACATTCTGGATGCAACTATCCAACCAATTCCTCATCCACTGAACAGTCCATCTATCAAATCCGTATCTTTTCAGTTTAGAGAGAAGGATGTTGTGGGGGACTGTGTCAAAGTCCTCATAGAAATCCAAGTAAATGACAACTGTAGCTCTTCCTTGTAGCTCCTCCTTCTTTCCTTGTCCACTGATATAGTCACTCCATCTTAGAAGCCTCCCTTGTCTTCCATGTGCCTTAGCATAACTTCTAGGAGGATCTGTTCTGTGATCTTCCCAGGCACAGAGGTGAGACTGACAAGGCAGTAGACACAAGGTTCTTCTTTTTACCATTTCCAAAAATGGGTGCAATGTTTCCTTTCTTCCAGTCACCAATGACTTCACCAAAGTGCCATGACTTCAAATATGGAGCGTGGCTTGGCAACTACATCAGTCAATTCCCTCAAGAATCTGGGATGCATCTCATCAGGTCCCATAGACTTACATATATTCAGGCTCCTCGGGTGGTCAAGAAAATGACTTCCTCTTACAGTTGGAGGGACTTTACCCCCTCCAGTTCCTTCCTTGTAGTCCATCCACTCAACAGGTGTAGGTTGCCAGTGAAGATTAAGTTGCTTTAACCTTAGCCTTCTCCTTGTCCATTGTTACCAGTTTGCTAGTCTTGATCATAATGGGGGGAACACTTCTTTGACATTCCTTTTTTGGCTGACATACCCATAGAAGCCCTTCTTGTTTTTCTTTGCAACCCTTTCAGAGTTCAGCTCCACCTGTGCTTTGGCCTTGGAAGGACTCCCATCCCTACACAACTAGGCAGCATCCCTATGTTCTTCCCAGGATACCTGTCTCTGCTTCCACTGTCTGTGCATTTCTTTCTTGCCTTTTAGTTTGACCATCAGGTCTTAACTCAGCCATGACAGCCTCTTGCCTTCCTTACCTGATTTCTTACACCCAAGAATCAAGAGCTCTTGCACCCTATGGAAGGCACTATTAAAGATCTGGCAGCTCCAGTAGTCTCCTGCCTGCTAGTGTCTTGTCTATGTCTGATAACTTATACTGCACCTCAGGGAGCGCAAAGCCTTTTTGTTTGTTTGTTCTGTTGTGATTTTTTTCTGTCGTTTTTGTTTGTTTGTTTTCCCCTAGTTCTTAGAAAATAAGATCTCAGGAAATAAGAAATGCCTTTACATTTCCTGGTCTCCCTTCAACACTGAGGTAAGACGGCCTCTTGCTTGAGACTGTGGGACAGCTCATCATCCACACAAGCCAACAGCCTGTTCCTCTGAAATAATAAAGCCTGAGGAATAACCAAGGAGGAAAAGTTAAGCACAGGTCATAGTGGCCTTCTGTACATGGTTTCTGGGTGGAGTTGGTAATTTGGGTTTTGGCAGTTTGTTGAGCTCAGCACTCACCTGGAGTGAGGTAAAATGCACTTCAGTGTTTCAGAGTGATGCAGAGCTGATTCACCCAGAGTGACTCACCCTGTTAAGGATGTTCCTTAGCTGTAGGCTGGCCAGAAGTACCAGAGAAACTGCAAAGTTTGTGAGCAATACTAATAACTAAAAACCAAATTGTTCAAAACTTATGAAGTCATAATTTTGTCAAGAGATACTGCTCCTCATTTCTACTGGCACAGCTGCTCTTGGGGTGTCCCACCACAGGCAAAATGATCCAGGGTAGTTCAGGCACCTCAGCAGCGAGTGCTCTAAGAGGGGCAGAAGGGAAGAACAGCAAACGCAGAGCACTTTGATAGGACTGCATGAGGGGTGAACTGCTTGAATAATAACTATGTGAGAAATCTTGATATTGTACATTCCATCTAGTAGGAGGGGCACAGAGGACTGGAGAATGCTGAGGGTGACAACCTTTTAATCTGTCTTGTAAGCAGCAAGACAGGCATCTGTGTACAGCTTTGCCAAAGCAAGCGCAAAGAGCACGCACCTTGCCAAGTGATTCACTCACAGAACAAGCACTAACATAGCACTAACATAGCACTAACATAGCACTAACAAGCACTAACATAGCACTAAGGACTAACATAGCACTAAGCACTAACAAGCACTAACATAGCACTAAGGAATTGCTTTATCGTGCACTTATCTCATTTCCTTCAGGGTTAGATGTTTGGGGTTTGGGTTTTTTTCCCCTTTTTCTTGTCATAGTTTTTTTAACTTTCAAATTTCTCAGTTAACTTTAATTAAATTCTTTTTAGGCCTAACAGTTCAGAGAGCTCTTGAACAGATTTTTTTCTTGGATTTTCTACTTCATTTTCAAAGCCTACATCCCAGAGATTTAAAGTAGATTATTTTACTATTTAAGTCATATTTTTTTACATAAAATGTTGTTCCACCTTTTCTCAGATAACAGACAGTTTTCCATTGTAGGAAATGAAATAACTTATTTATTTAACGTGGCAATAATCCGAAGGTTACTTTGATAGTCCAGAAAATGAGAAGGAGTGAGCACCATAGTAATTTGGCTATAGATTTTATTTATAAAGTCAGAAATAGACCTTTCCACAAAATCAGTTCAGAACTAATGTTGGGTGTTCACTATTTTTAATTGGATAAGGGAAAGAAAAAAAAGGGAAAAATCAAAAAAGAAAGAAAAAGTATTAACATCTGGCATAACCCAGTAATCTATTTATGTATAAAAGGCTGGATGTGATTTTTGTTTTATAGGAACCACATTTATTTTCTACTAATAGCACATGCATTGAACAGTTTGCAGCACCAATGACATTAACAAAATCTTGAAAGTCATAAAACTTCTGTTCTGCCTGCTGTTGCTCGCCTATTGTTCTGTCATAGAGAAGAATGTATTACTCACTTCCCTGTGAAGAGGCAGCAGTTGTATGCACATGGAAGATTAGCATTGCATTGGATGGTTCCCTGCTGGAGTGCAGAAGGTGTTAATAATCTAACGAGTATGAACAGCTGTTATCTTTATAGTAATTAGCATAATATTTCCTGATTGACTACACTATGCATTTTTTTATTATTTTTTTATTATTTTTTTTTCTTTTAATTGAAACTGCTATCAGAGTAATCTATGGATTCATTTTCTGGGATTTTGTGCAATTTATAGACTGAGAAAGTTCATAAAATGTACATAAAAACCACAAAAGAGATGAGCTCTGATTTCTAAGTTTCTGTATGTATTGTCTTACTACAAACAGTGTGGATGACAGTACTAAATAGATCCACAGGACACCTCGTTAAAGGATGAGAGCTGAAAAAACATTTTTTGAGCCTCCCACTTACTTGTGAAAACTTGAGTATCGACTTTGGGATTGCAGGTTCTCTAGACAGAATCAGAAGAGCATTGAGCAACTTCCCAGATGCTTATATTACCTAGTAAATATACTGAAGAGACAAGTGGATTCAGCACTAGCTATCCCTGAGGTGTCAAGCAAGATGTCATGTTTTAAGCCCACGGGGCCCATTTTTGCAGTTCTTATTCTTACAAGAAGTCCATTTTATTAAATCACTCCATTGCCTCTATTAATGAATTTTAAAATAAGGAAGTAAGAAAAAACCTTGCACTAAAAAGACTTTTTTCTCTTTATTCTCATAAAGAGTGTTCATGAAAGGGTTCAATTTGTGCAGGTTGGTTTTCCAAATTTAAAAGTGTGAAGTATCTAAGGTGCATCTACACTAACATTTAATTGGGGCAAGGAAGTGCTTCAGAAGAAAATCTGATAGCCTTGAGGTTCAGTAATCTTCTGGAGAAGTTTATCACAGGTCTCATGGGGTAGAGCAAGATTATTATGGGTTGTTTAAAGGAATGGTAGGAATACACAAAACTCTGGAAGGGATGAAGTTAGGAAAGAGGGTGGATGAAAGTGGATTGGGAGCATATAAAAATGGAGAGGATGGGGAATAAAAGGGACCAGTAGCGTGCAAATAAAATGTTGGCCAGCACATTCACCTGGCACACCTGCCTCTGATCATTGCAGTCTGTCATGATGTCTTACCAAATCCTGTTCTCAACAATTTGCTGTGACACCCTGTTGTTTATTCTGTGTGTATGTATTTGTTTGGTGCAGGTGTGATTCCCTAGTGACCATCAAGCTGGACAAGCTGGTGACTAGAAAATGTTTTATTTGAATCAGTGTCTATTTCCTTCTTGACCAAAAAGAAATGGCTGGATTTGTTTCCTTAAACTACTATTGAAGCATTGTTATATTGTTAAGGCACACAAACATATAAGCATATTTAAACTTATCACAATAAAGCAAATCCAGCCACTCCATTCTGTATATAGCCTGAAATGAATGCAATGATCCAGATCACCCTTAAGAAGAATCTAGAGAGGACACACAATTTTATAGCATTCCCAGGAACAACAGCCATCATACCAGTCACTATAGTAATACAGGAACTGTCAGCTCTATCATCGCTATGGTTCACTGTAATCATACCGGCATTTTGCCTGTCAGAACATGTGTAGGCAAGTTCAACATTCATGTCTGTATCTGAGCAAGCCATCTTAATTGTCCTTTATAGTAATACTTTGAATAATTTAATCTCTATTAAAACATCTGTAATGAACCATGTGCTTTATGTTAGATGAAATCCACAGCTGCTATTTATCCTCCTCGGATAAAAGAGGTAGACTAGAATGAACAGTTTAGCTGTGGGCATCTGCATAGGAGGCATTTAACATGAATGATAATTTAATTTTCCTCTTTACTAATTAACTTTTCCTCTTTACTAATTAACTAGCATGATGAGGTGTCATCTGTGCAGTGCCTGTAGGAACAGGCTTCCAAGCAACTCGAATCATGGCAAGGAATATTCTGCTCCACTCAGGCTTCATCAGTCTGTAGAGAGAAACTGCAGTTACGGAAGCTCTGCAAGACATGTTTGCCATAAAACAATATTAATTGCTTCTTTAGGTGATATTAACCTCTGCTTATTCTTTTGAAGACCTACAAGGAAAATATGAAATGGAGACTGAACAGAGATGTGGTGGTAAGCTCTTGCATTCTCAAACATGCCTAGTACAGGGTGCTAATTGTGTCCTAGGACAGAAGAAAAACTAAGGCAACATTTTCTTCAGTAGATATACATCTTGAAAAGTATCACAATCTTTCATATTTAAATACCAAATTATCAAATATTATGTCTCTTGATTTCCTTTTATAAAGATGTTATCTTACTGTACTTGATGCAAACATGCCTGTAAGCATACATATGGCCTTACAAACAGATTAAATGGAAAAAGAAGGAACAGTTCCATTCCCAAAAAAAAGTTGAACCCAGAATTCCCAGAATTAACTCCCCAGATGATGGATAGATTAGGAAATCTGCTTGAATTATATCAGAGTTTCTGTGCAGCCTACATGCTCAAATTTCCTTCTGTTAAGACGCAGCAACTGGCAATGAGGTGGTGGAGAAACTGCAACACATTGTTTACAGTACACATTTACTTTCTGATACAGCTGCAAGGTATCTAGAGCATCCAGCTGGATATTGGCCTAACTAATATTGCCTAAGTGTACCTTTGCACAAAATGTATTTCTGTCAAAATTGGATATATTTGCTAGAACTTACTGATCTAGGTGTGTTTTGAGGGACATGTAAGAGGAAGTAATGGACTCCACTTTTTGCAGCACTTTTTGTAGTGTAGGGTAGTTGACAATGTAAAGCAAAAATAATGTGCGCACAGAAATTCTAGTGAATAAGCTACGTTTCCCACTCAACATATCTTTTCTAAAAGAATTAAAATTCAGTGCTGAATTAGTCTAGTGTTGCTGCAGTAGGCTGGGGTGTTGCAATCATTGCGTCTTCCCCAGTGGTTCATGTTACTGCTCCTTATTCTAAATAACTAGATTTCAGATGACAATTTGCTGTGTTCTATTTTCTTCAATACAATCTTTTTGTTCTGAAAATGTTTCCTTTGTAGTACCTGATTCAACAAAGAACTAATCATCAGGTTAGGTTTGCAAACCTGAGAATAACTGTATTTACTCCAGCTGAAACTGATTGAACATACAGTGTGTGTTTTAAGTGCTGTACTGGAACTGGCAAAGAGCAACTTCTCTCTTTAAAAATGACCACATACTAACCATTTTTTTTACCTTTATCCATCATCAATAATCTATCCCCTCTCTAATTGCTATTTTTATTCCAATTGATCTCTTTAATTTCACCAAAAATGAATTTGTTACTTAGCCTGGCCTCGGTTCACTCTGTCTCCTCCCTCTAGTTCTTGGTAGCTGTGCTATGAATTACATTAAGAAGCACCATAAATTTAGTCCTATCCATTGCATCCCCATCTGGCATTTCGCCTGCAGCACCAATTTCACTTGAGAGGCTGCGCTTGGAGGAGCTAGTACAATTGCTTTGGTGAAATTTTGGATTGCATGGAGTGGAAGATGACAGCAGAGCTCAGAACTTATGAATCAGCCAGCTCTAAATTAACAAGAGAGGAAGATTTATTTTATATCTGAGGCTCACAGGTATTACAAAGCTCCAGTCTGCTCTCACTGAAGCCAACAGGAGCCTTTCCTTTGATTTCAGTAGGAGCTGGGTCAGTAAAGAGAATGAAAGGAGAGCTATAATTTCTCACACTAATAACCTTCTTTCCTTTGTAAGAATAAACTATGCAGCTTTCAGGCTCTTTGTGCATCTATAGAGGTGTCTGCATTTTTATTAGCTTGAATGGCATCTGTTTCCACTAAGTGTTGTATACAACAAAGGGCCATTTGTTTTTTCATTGCCACAGTGGTATCAGTAATATAATTGCTTATACAAAAATATAATCAACCTGATTGGATGAGAATTCAGGCTGGTGACAGGCAGGAACAGTAATATAAAAAAATTTATTAAATTAAAGAATCATTTGCGTGGGGACAACCTGAAGAGAAAACACATTGAAGTCTTAGATTTAAGCTAATAAAAGGATATTTTCCAAATCATATGTCTTATAATTGACATTAAATATTTAATCTAATGTTTGAATTGACTTTACATTGGTATTTGCTCAAGTTCTTGCTGATTTATTAAAATTATCACATATTCAACCTAGTTAAAAGCCATGTTTCCACTACATGTTTAGAATAGATTTAAACTAACTATGCAGTGCTGCAGTACTTAAAAATAAAAAGAGACTAGAATAGGAAGTGTCAGAGGACATATTGCCATGGTCCTCTCACTGACCTTAATTAAATTATGTATTATTTCAGATATAAAAAATCATTTACTATAGTTCACCATATTTCAGGGAAAGAATCACATTCCAGAAAATGAAAAAAAAAAAAAAAAAAGAAAGAAAGAAAGAAAAGCCAATGTGACCTGCAAATAAAATTTATTTTTACTATTCTCATTATTATTCATCTTAATATCTCAGCTGAATATAAATGGCATATTACAGGAAATAGCTGAGGTAGTTGGCTCTTGGAGGTTCTGCGTCTTCCTTTTGACCTATTAATCTGCAGGCTGTTTACCCTATTGCAATCTATGGCTTTGAAATGGACTAAATCATTTGTTTTAACCATCTTATCTACTTACTGATAGACAGACACTGACCTATGTGGTTTTTAGACATGGAAAAATGCCCAGGAATTTTGAAGGCCACCGTACTTGTGAACACAATTGACAACTGGCCATCAAAAGTCTGTTGCTGAGATGTTGTTCTAATACAGGTATAGCAATGGTGGAATTATTTTAACTAATGGTTAATGTGGAAAGTCTTTTTAAAAACAAAATACACAAAAGGAAAGTGAAAACTATCAGGAACAATTTATGTTGATTCATAGTCTTTAAAGCAAATGAGGCAAATATTTAAATCAATGCCAAAACAGAAGTCCATACTCACTTCACCAAAAGATTATCATCAAATGACCTTTCCAGTTTAAGTGAGTTCTGTGTATTGACGTTGTGCAATTCCACATAATACATTTGCCATAATTCAATGTCAGTCCATGCAGTAAATACATGCTACACATTCAGGGGACAGTAAATACTGACAGATTTACTTCCATGAAAGTCTCAGTAAAGTATTTAAAGATGAGATTGACTGTCAACATGCAAATAGACTGCCTCCAGATTTACAATCACACATCCAAATGAAGGCATTTGCATCTTAAATAATGTAAATTATTTGTTTTGCCACTGAAAATTTGATAGACCGTATGAAGAAACATAGTAAGAGAGAAGGAAATCCCAGGATTCCCCTGCTGTGATTTCACTGGCCATATCACAGTGTTTGATGCTTTACTTGAAGGACTGCCTAACAAATACTAGCACTATGGCTCACTATAAGGGTGTTCCTATATATGTCCTCATGACCATCTGAACTCCAAGCAGTAAAACACTGAAGTTACACAGGCTTTTCAACCTATGAGATGGATATGTTTATGCGCACAGAGCCAACATAAGCTCTGCATATAAATTCTGTCCCATCATAGCCCTATTTTGAAGAGTTAAGCGACTTCAAAAGTGCAAAGTCCTTGACTGAGTTAGGATGAATTTAACTCAGAATAAAAGTATACTGATAAAATGGGATTATTCAAGAGTTCTGGATATCTCTAGGGATATAGCCCCATGCCTTTTGCTAAAATCAGATGTACTGATTTTATTTATTTTTGTTTTTTCTCAGGATAATTGTGTCAACCCAAATATATTAGTGATTGCATTAAGATACTGTTAAGAGTTGGTGACACAGATCCATATAGAAAGAAGAAAGTTATTGGCTGAGGAAGAATAAATATTTTAAATTATGCCTATGGTAATAAGTGAATCATAAATATCTTCAATTAGCTTAATTTTGGCAGAAGGATAATGTCTTCTTAAGGCTAAAAATGGAAGATATCTTAAAATTCTCTTTGTTAGTGTTACTAGTGAAGGTGAAAAGATTAATTTTCCATAGCAGAGAAATAAATAGAAAAGGTAGATATAAAAGTAGTGTTGAGTATGCTAAAGACTTTCAGCTGGCTGTTAATTTCTGCAGTTATTTAAAGCAATAACTGATACCTTCAATTAAAAAAAAAAAAAAATCACATCATAAGCATCCACCCTTCCATCAGATTTTGTAAATGAAACAAATTACTCAAAGTGCATGGACTATTTCATGTGGCCACGCACAGTGCTAGCATGTACTTACGCTTCTCACAGATTCATAACATGTCAACACACATTAAATATAGCAGGGTTCTGTTTACACTTTCTAGTTGCACCTCATTTGGTTAATGATATTTGTTCAGGTTTCATTTTTCCATCATGATCTTGCCACAACGAGTGTTGTGGTTTTAGTCTGGAGAAGTATTAGACCAATCCCCCTGCATGCTGTTGTTCCATTATGACAAAATCCTTAAACACATACATAACCTTCATGCAATTCAGATAGTCTGGATATAGGCCAAGTTCAAGATTTTTCTTGATTTGAGGTTTAACTGTGCAGCTGAATTAAAAATGAAGCCTCTCATAAATATTGGTTTCCATTCAAGTATGGGGGATTGCAAAGGTTTTATATTTTATGTCTATTTCCATTTTATCTCTAGTGAATGCCAAAGCTAGTGATGCCTTGGAACACCAGCAGCACTTAAAATCAAGATTCCCTGATAACTTGCAGCAACAATCTACCTATGTTGATTATTTACAGGTCTGTGTATAAGCAACAGTATGAAAACAAGGCAAACTTACAGTCAACCATAACAATGTGTCTCAAAAAAAACCAAAACAGGGTGCCCAAGTCTTGTAGGACTGACCTGATCCAGGCACATTTGACTGTCCAAACGAATTTTTTCAAAGCAATCTAGCTTTGGACAATCAAGAAGTCATACACATACAGGGTATATCTGTCTTCTGCCATGGCTGAAAGCACTTTGTGTGCCCACATTAACTTGTTGAAAGCAAGTCTGGCAATCTTGCTCTGAAAAGCTATCTTCTGTGTAGGTTTGGAACAAAGTCATTGCAACCTGAAATTCATGTCACACAGCAGCACAAAAATGGCCCCTTCTTTTTGTCTCCTTTTACCCCAACTAATTCAAGACACCCCATGAGTAAGTCCTAGTAAACTCAGTGTGACCTAAGAATGTGATTGTTGATGAATAGTATGTTGAGTCAGATTTATGCATACTACCGATGCAAAGGCTGACAAACATAGGATAAACAAGTGGCACGGAAAAAACACAGCAGCATACAATTGTGAACAAATGATACAGCAAAGCATATATGGATTCTTTGACAAGACAATAAAGGAGGTGAAGGGGTTTTTTTAGACTTTCATGAGAAAACAACTAAGGTCTGTTCTCTGCTCCATTACTGTAGGAAACTCTGTCAACATAAATGAATTTGATCCATAGTTTAAAAGGTGCCCAAATCACAACAGACTTATATATACCTAAATCTTGTACAGATTTATGTGTATACATATTTATATATCTTCATATATATATAATATATACCTAAATCTTGTAAGCCAAATTTCCTTACAAATATCATGCTAAAATTTGAAAAGATAATTATAGAAGAGTGAGACATTCAATTATCTAAACTAAGCAGAACTTCTGCTTTGAACAGCGTCAAATATCTCATTTCAGAGCCATTTCTGCTCTGAATGAATTGAGTAGCAACATTTTCAGCACTTCAAATTTGTGTTATAATTTCATTGATGACAGAATACATAAACTCATGTAGTTTAGGAACTGGCTTCACAACCTGATATGTTCCAGAATCTAAAGAGCAGAATGTGTGTCTGAAACAACTGAAACCATGTTTTTTGTGATGACTTATCTGTTTCTACTCCACTTAGAGATATTAATTCTGATTTACTTACATTATTAGGGTATTGTAACCAGTTGATGTTAATGTGCCTCAGACAATAAAGCAGAACAAAGGATTGATATTAAATTTTCCTTATGAAGCCCCAAAGCCATTTCCCAGTTGTGCATGAAAGAGTTAAAGGCAAAACTCTACATTGACTGTTCTTTCTGCTCTCCTATTTGTCCATAAAGATAGCTTTAATTAGTACTTGCCTGGAAACAATTTTTGTATATATTAACTAAAAAGTGTAATCAGTATGAAGAGAAGCTGATGAATAGTTATTAAAATAGCATCCAAACATCAAAGTCACTTTCATAAGAAAAATATTTTTAATCTTTACATGAGATAGCGCAGAAGTGTTGCCATGTTGCTAGGAAGGGCTCTATCTGTGTGTCACATTAACATGGCAACAAGAGCAGTGGCCACTTCATATTCAAGATGCATCTAGGGCAATCAGAGGATAAGCTTTATGTCTTAGATGAAATTTCTTTCCATCTTAAATTTGTGGAGTATTTCAACTATATTCACATTATTTCCCTAAGGAAAGAAAAAAAAAATGACCAAGTAGTTACATTTGCTCAATAGTTTAGCTAGATTGCCAGGTTTCAAAATCTTATAATTTTTATGATAGTGGGCTTCCTGCTCCTACAATTAAGTGATCAAATGAGAACCTACTTTATTTTTATTAGAACATTTAATTCCTTTGTTTGGGAACACATCTGAATACATGAAGTTGTATTCCAGAAAGAAAAAACGTAAAAATAAGAGCGTGTACATGTAAAGAAAATCTTAAATGTATACAGGAACTGGGGATGAGGGAAAAGTGCTAATTTGGAGGACAAGGAAAACTGCATATGTGAACATACACTAATCTTAACAGTATTAAAGCATCCATTAAGGCACTGTCTAAGCCTTCAGCCATTTCACCTTCCTCACAAAACCCCTTTTTTAGTAAGTGGGAAGGTGTAGCAGGCAACAAGGAGTGGGGAGGAACAGGGAAGTGAACTAAGATGACCATGGGAGGGGAGCAGAGGAGTTGAGCAGGAGGGAAATAGAAAGAAGTGACAGCCCAGAAAGGAGAAAGAATGAAATGGGCTGGAAGGAGACGAGAAAGACTGTGTGCCCAGTTAGTGAAAGGAATGAGAAAAGTAAAGTGGGAGCAACAGGTAGAGTGTGGAGCATTAAAAGACTCTGATCAGACCAGTTCATAAAAGGGTCTATGGCAAAAAGTTTGGACTACAAATCTGAGACTTGATGCTAATAATCATAAGCAATTGACAAGTGCCAGAGTACCACAGCAAGCCCCCTGATGCTCTCTGTCAGATAAAGAGCACAAACTCAAACAGCTAACACCTTTAATCTCAGCTCATAAAATATTAAATATACATTACCCACTGAAAATAGTGTATGAGTTATTAGCACCTTCTTTGGGAGACATAGAGTTAAAGTTGCAGGCAAGTGAAACATGCCCTAGAAGATCAAGATAAAATTGACTTATATCCTTTCTTTCCTCTGCACAATGGGAATTCAGTACAAACTTACATGGCCTTGAAGATTAAGTGAAGAAAGACACTCGTTAATGACTTTTGGTTTCTTACTAGAAATCTGGCACTCATGAAGGGGAAAGGAACACATAAGTCCTAAGGGGCAGAGTCATCTGCCTCTTCCCATACAAGGTCTGGGTTCACTAATGGTTCAAACTGTGCCCTGAGAAGATGGGAAGGGATCAAAATGAGCTACCTCTAGCTATTTACTGCTTTTCACAAAGGTAAGTTTTTCAGGGGGATAGAATGAGATGTGGCACTCATTCTGGTCTGATAGCTGCATCACTATGTTATTGCAGTGCTGGTTTTGAGCTAGCAGCCTGCAGAGAGGGCGTAGGATTAATTCTTATTTCAGGTTCAAAGTTAAGCAGTGCATTTATATTCACAAGATGCTAAAACCAAGCTAGTAAGATCTGTTGCAGTATGCATCCAGCTTGGGCACTTGCACACCATGCTCCCCAGTGCCTATGGAAGTATCTGTGTCATCCAACAGTTGCATACTCTTAGGAGAATTAAATACTTAAAGTCCCATATAAGACTGGACTTACTTAGCTGTTCACTCTTTTTAAGTTGTTGCTAATTATGCAGGAAGCCCAAGGACAGTTTATGCTGGCAATCTTTGACCCCCTGACTGACAGCGCCTAAGTGTGAGCAGCATTTGGTAGTATGATCTCTCTCAGCTCAAACAAATGAAATCTAACATACCTTTTCTATATCTGAAGGCCTTTATTCAGTTCCTTTTTATCTAAGGAACTCAGTTAATCATATAAATAAAGGTTTTAAATGGGATTTCCTCCTGATGATCAGTAGGAATATCTGGCAGGGAGAAACCATGCTCAGTCTTAGACATTTATTTTATTGGTATGCCTAATTTGTGCTATAACCTGACGATGAAATTGTCTTCAGTTATTTGTTCTGTGTATTTCTTAATTCACACTCCCAACATTAACCCTTTCAGTTACCTTAAAACAACTTTCTGCTTCTGCAGAACTGAACATCTATCCAGCCTTCCACTTTAACCAAACAAAATTCACATTTAATATCTAACGCTTTTAATTTTTCAGGTGAATTTCACTGTAACAACTGCATTATGGACTTTGAGATCCAAGAGAACTTCAAGAAACCTCCAGTGGTTGCTTACTTCTTCTTCCTCATTCTTGGCCATTCCCTGAGAAGGTCTGTCACTATAGCTTCACTAATAAGCAGTGCAGTGCAGTAGGTGAGGACCTGGAGAGAGACAGTTGATACAAAGTACTTGGCAATTCCACTATACCTATTTCAGAAGGGGCTTCTTTTGTCTGGCTTAAACTGTTCCTCTGAGCTGAACTGCCCAATTAGCAGTTGGACATCCTTTATTTCAGTTTCACTTAAAAGGAATTCAGTTTGTACACTTGCATTTTTCCAGGATATGAACTAAATATGGGTAGGTAGGAAAACTTTAGAAATTTTCTTGAAAAGCACATTTGGATCCAAAGGAAGCAACTAATATAAACGCTTCTTACAGCTTTTGCCCACTACAGTGATACCATGGGCAAACCCTGTTGATTCTTGTACCCTTCTAAGTAAGTTAGGAGTAAAATCTCATAATCCCATTCTCATCCCTCATTCTTATGCCAGGTGTTCCATGTAGCTATAGCAGTACTACTGAAATTTTAAACTGAACATCTAGGTCTTCCCCTCACAGACTCATAGCACATAAAATAATGAAGTCATGATGCATGTCCTCGTCTCATATTGTCTCCAAAGGAAAAATTGTTTTGTTTTGAATATGATTACTGGAGAGAAGCAGAATTATAGACAAAATTTTCTCTGGACACAGTGTTGTATATTCAAACACAGGAAAAATATAGTTTGCTTTTGAAATAGCTGATAAAAGGGACTGCAATGCAGGGTGCATTAAGCATCATGGAGCAATTGGATGATGCAGCATAATGACGATTTGTGTGCCAGCTGCTCTTTTGGAATAGCAATTTTGAATTGATCTCATACTTTTATTTGAATATAGATATTGAGAACTAGTAAAAATTAGGAAAGGATTACAAGAAAGTATGTGAATGTGGTGATTCTTCAAAGTTCCATACTAATCAAATTATACAGTTGCTTACACTGCTCTGTAGGTTCTCACCAGTGTAATTTGAATTAATTTTACAGCCATGTTTCAGGGGTGACAAGCAAAAATTAAAATAACACAGTTGTTTGTTTCAGAATTTTAAATAACCTGGAATGTTAATCCAAAATGCAGAACACCTCTGTGCTTGGGAGTAACTTGATTTTCCCAATACAGATCTATCTCTCCTTAGCCCCTCGGATCACACAAGCACTGGCTTTACACATAAGATAATTTTAAACTTCCTTAGCAGATGAATGGTGAGCAGCTAAAAACACTTCCTAATTACAGTTCATTTGGTTTGGTGGAGAAGCCAGAAACACGAACTACTGCATGCCACAGATTGTAATTTGTGATGTCCTAAGCAGACTTTGTCAAAATCAGCACATTGCTTGCATCAATAGCTTTTAACTCTGTCAGTGCTGGATAGATCTTATGGCTTTTGGGAATGTTTCCTACCCTCACCTTAGAGCACAAATTTTGCTCTCATCTCAGCTGAAGAAACATAGTGCTTCATTAAGGTTCTGAATATGGGCTTCGTAGACATAAGAAAAGTGTTTCCTAGCTTTAAAGCTGAGGAAATTCCTCAGTTACCTTGCACAGGGCTTTCTTCATAGAATCACAAGATGGGTTGAGTTCGAACAGACCTTAAAGATCATCTAGTTCCAACCCCCCTGCCATGGGCAGGGACACCTTTCACTAGACCAGGATGTTCAGAGCCCCATACAGCCTGGCCTTGAACACTGCCAGGGATGGGGCAGCCACATCTTCTCTGGGCAACCTGTGCCAGTCTTGCACAGATTCTTCATTGAGAGTCAAATACAACTGAGGCTGAACTTGGAATTTTTATTTAATCTTTCGCAGCTTTCTCCACTCTGTGAGCACCAAAGCATGTGTGCAGATCCATTTTAGAGGGGTGAGATTTCCATTAGTTTTGACTATTGTCTTCTGATTCACCACTGTTCAGAGGTTAAGTGACACTTCACCAGGATCCTGAGAGACATACTGACATCATCAGCTGCACTTCACTAACCAGCTGCAGCTTTTCCAACGTGGCTACTTACTTAGCTTTTCCCAAGATCTGTATGACTGGTTCCCAATTCTTTGCCCACAAACCAAACCTTTGGATACACCAAAGGCTCTTGTTCTTTCTAATCCTCAAGTAGCCCATCTTATTAACAGTGATTCGGCTTTGGTTTGATGCAAACTTTGCTTCCCTGGGAAGGTATCTGTACACAAGGTAATACTTTTGGAAAGGTACCAGGGATACATGCAAATTCATTGTTTCTAGATTTAAGGGGAACTTCCTCTGCAGAGTTTTTCCTCTTTTTTTGAAGAAAACAGTTTAACCCATTTTGTTGACAGCTTCTTCATACCAGCTCTGAAAGATGCAGCTCATCATGTAAGAAACCATTCAAACTGGACGCAATTTAATTACCCAGGCTTTTCAACTGTTGGGTGTAATCACTGCATTCATTCTGGAGGCAAAGAGATCTGTTTGCTTTTCTAAAGTGAACTGCTGCAAAATGCTACAAAACACACATGTAAATTGGTCTGTTTAGACTTGATCTATTCTAGACAGTTCTGCTTGCTCTTCACCAACTGATGGATTTTGCTAATTTGGAAAATATATAGAATTCTGTGCTCCTGTTTTCCCTTTTCATTAATGGATATAGCAAGGGAACCCCAAAGTTGCACTGAGATGGAAAGAGATCACTTCAATTAAGAGACAGAATGCAAAGTAAATGCTTAATCAAAACCTTTCCCCCCAAAAAAGAAAAGAAACAACAAAATCCACCAAAACTCAACCAAACACACACATACGAAACCAAAACCAAGCAAAAAACGAACAAGCAAACCATAAACACAAAAAATAATAAAAACAAACAAACAAACAAAAACCAACCAACCAACCAAAAAACCCACCACTAAGTTGGATGATCAATAAAAGTCAAAAGCACCTTTAGGGGGGCAGTTTATAGATCAGTCAGGAGTCTAAAATACTGATTTTGCAGTCTTTCCCTGAATTTACCATTTGGACACAGTATACATACAGCAGGTCCCTGGAAAATGTTGTTATTTCCTAAAATTTTCCTTGCACCACATTAGTAGGGTCCTGGACTTCTTTGAAGACAGAACCCTACTATATTATTTGATACAATTAACATGACCCAACAATATTTTAAATTTTAATCCTTTCTGGATTTAGCCAGAGCCATCTTAGTAAAATTTAACCCTGTTTTCACCAACACATATTCACATGAAGGAGCATTTTGCTAGATGTGGGGGGAAAATCCCATGTTTTTTTGGCTATGAAGCCTTTGAGGTCAATGCTGTTTTGTTCCCAGATCCGGTCCAACCTGGGTAGTTAAATAGTATGATAAAATTTTGTGCAGCTAACAGACCATGACTACTACAACAGTGAAAACAAGGTCTATGTTTTACTTTTGCTTCTTTGCTCCTCATTATCTAACTGACATATTCTCAAGAAGTGTTATGGTGAACAGAAACACAGCCATCAACAGGAAACTGCAAAAAGAACATAAATAGGCCTTCTACAACAGGCACTTCTGTGTTAGGAAATGTCCATCTCACTATCATCTCCAGCAATCTCTTTAAATCTTCCTCTGTTTCTCAGGTAAAAGAGGGTATGATCGGTTGGGAACCCAAGAATTCCAAGTTATAATCCTGGCCAGTCTTCCTCCCTGGCAATGTCCTCTGCTACTGTCCTGGGTCACCTAATCTCTCTTCTCTCTGTGTGAATTATACATAATGTTAGTTGCCTTTTTGCTTTAAAAAGATGTCAGGGGCTTGATTAGGAAAATATTTTTACAGCAGCACGAAAGTGAATGGTAGCTGAGATCATCCCTGTTTTTATTGGCACTTTAGTTATGCATCATTTCCCTAATTTATTTGCTTTCTTCGAAACATTAGGTCTGTTCTTATGATTTTTACTACTCCCTTGTGCTGAATGACAGGTTCCTTCATGCCTGCTTCTATTCAGTGTTTCATTCAC
The DNA here is from genome assembly GCA_002631895.1 of Agapornis roseicollis. Taxonomy (NCBI): domain Eukaryota; kingdom Metazoa; phylum Chordata; class Aves; order Psittaciformes; family Psittacidae; genus Agapornis; species Agapornis roseicollis. The sequence continues at coordinate 45,178 of NDXB01013251.1, read as the reverse complement.
ATTTATTTCTCCAACACCTGGCATACATTTCTGAATGTTAAACTACAAAAGCTAAGTTACATATCACATTCTTCTTCCATCAAGTGCACATTGACAGCAACACTGTAGTATATCCATCAGAAGAAAGCCATGGAAATTTCTTTTCCCTCAGCACTCCAGCATTTCATCTTGCCTTTCTAGGTATTCAACAACCATCCTGTAAATGGTCTGTGATTTGCAGTATTGTCTATTAAAAATACTAGCGTTTATCTTGATAGCAGCTTTGGCATTTCAGTCTGTAGTGTTTTCCTCTAGGAATTTCAAATCATCTTTGCAGTCAAATAAATGATATTAATGTACCCAGAGGAGCTTGGTCTCTTTCTTACAGCCTACAGAACTGACTCTCCTGCTTATGCCTCTTGAGCATCCTAGGCTGGAGAGAGAAACCTTGCTCTGGTGCTGTCAGAGAGATACAAGAAAAAATACGGAAGAGTAGATTTAGGAAGAGAAGAAAACTGCAATTTTTAAGGAAGGTAAACAAAGAACTATCAAAAACGTCTCTTTATTTAAAATGGAGACTTATGAAAGCCAAGTGAAATCCTACAGCACTTGGAAGAAGTAATTGGAGAAGACAGGTGAACTTTAAATGTATGTTTCTGTAAGATTAATCATTAGGAATTACGGTGAAGAAGGAGACTGTATAGTTCGGTAGGTTGTATTTCCTGACAGCAGGATAGTGTATCCAGTGTTTATAGGTTATACCCGTTCATAAGCTGTAACTGGAAAGGAGCAGTTGCTTTTCATTTTTCTAATGTTCAGTCAAGTCAATGACAATACACAGGGTCTCCAGAGATGTTTAATAAACTGGCATTTGCAAATGTCATACATTTTATTATCTCTACTGGGCACACAACTGTTTCATTAAAGCCATGAAAACAAGATATGGCAATATGAGAAAACCCAGAAACATATAAATAAAATATAAGGAAGCTGTCTTGCCCAGGATGTGTCTAAACAAGTTACAGTGGCATTAATTAAGATTCAGGGTCCCATCCCAACTTGAAGAATATGGTGCATTTCATAAATCAGGATGAGAAGGTCTTTCAAATAAGTTGTAAAAGCATCAATTGTATACATCAGTCCTAATAGCCAAAAAAAAAAAAAAAAAAAAAAAAAAAAAAAAAAAAAAAAAAAAAAAAAAAAAAAAAAAAAAAAAAACTAT
>NDXB01013251.1:3180-43672 GCA_002631895.1 Agapornis roseicollis | reverse complement strand
AAAAAGGAAAAAAAAAAAAAAAAAAAAAAAAAAAAAAAAAAAAAAAAAAAAAAAAAAAAAAAAAAAAAAAAAAAAAAAAAAAAAAAAAAAAAACCCACAAAAATTTCAAGAGATTTTTCTGTTGTTATTGGATAGAAGCTTTCTTAGATATATTAATTTACACTATCATGTCCTATGTTAGCTGCATTGTAATGGTGCCTCTCAAATTCCGGTACACTGACACTTTTTTTCTGCCTTTTTTCCCTTTTAGAAACCTGTTCCTCATTGGGATGTATTTGGAGTTTCCCTCTCAGTTAGCTGTATGGGAAACAAAATGTGGTAATTATCCTCAGCTTATAATTAGAAGAGGCCATGAAAGTCCCTCATATACTTTAACGGTTTCTGGCAGGACAGAAATGTTCTGCTTAGCTTCACAAATCAAAAAGGCTTAACCTCAGATTACTTTCTACAGGGCTCTAAAGAAAACTGACAGAAATGAAATATTATTGTGGAAAGCTCATGCAGGTATGCCTGTATTGTCTCTATATAAGGAAAAATTAGGGCAGTCTGTCACTGGAACAGGCTCCCCAGGGAAGAGGTCATGACACCAAGTCTGTCAGAGTTGAAGGAACATCTCAGTCATATGGTTTAGTTTTAGGTAGTCCTGAGAGGAGCAGTGAGTTAAGATCAATGATCTTTATGGGTCCCTTCCAACTTCAGAAATTCTATGATTCCATGACATTCAGGTAACATAAACCTTTCACACCTGGAAATCCACACTGCTTTATTGTTATTCATAACTTATGCCTCACTAATGAGAGTTACTTAAACATCATCACAGAAACGAACTTTAGGTGATTAGGATCACAAATAATTTTCACCTTTACCAACACTGCAAGCAACACAGTGGATCAGAGAGCATGACATAATGTCAGCGTAAGAAATGTCACTCTATTTTAGACTATTAAATTTTATTAGCTCACTGCTTTGAAGGTTATTGACCTCTCCAGTGCATATTTGGCACAACAGTAATATTTATATAGTCATAAAACCCATAGGTGACTCTTATCACCTCTTTTGACAGCTTTAATCCTCTTTAGCAATGTAAATAGACTGAAAGCTGCATTCAAAACCATCCTGGCAGGTTCTTAGTCTATGCTTTGCATGAATCAAAACCAGTTAAAAACCCTGTGCATGGAGTAGGTACTAATATTTACACAAATGAATTATCACCTGTGGGGAGCAATACGCCTCCTAAGATGCAGATATCATGAAGTGTCTATGACATAGATCAGCTTGTAGGCTTAGCCATCCTTGGAGAATGAGATGGATAACTCACTAGAGTTATTTGCTCTATCCCAGGAGCTTATGTGTTTGTCCCATATATGGACACCTACCATAACTGGAATTAAGTGTCTCAATCTAGAGCTGAATTTGCTCCTCCACTTCTGTTTTAATTCTGGGATTTTTTTCTAGTTCTGTGACTCTAGAAATGGATAAGAGATCAACTTTCTACCTCTATACATTAATTTCAGCTCCTCCAGATCTCTCCCAGATTACCTGTGTGGAATCAGTGTTTCTCTAAAGCTGAGAATATGTCTCTCTTCAAGATATAGTGGAGTAAATATGTCATGTAGCCTTTCTTAGGAAATCTGCAAACCAACACCTCTCACCCACAAAAAGGTAGCATGGGAAAGCAGCAAAAGAATATCGTGCAGTCTCTCTTTCTGGGAATCCCTAAGAAAGATTTCTGTTGAACCTCTCAGCTCCACATCTGAGATTTCACTCTGCACAGCTCTACTTTCTCCTTCCTCAAGCAGAAGTGGGAAATCCTTCTTACACCCCTATTTTCCAAGGTATTAGATGATTTCTCCCTAGTTTACAAATTAACATCCCTCATCCAGGAACTTCACTAGTTGATTTCTTTGGGTAACAGTGTGGAAGAACATGTCCTCTGGACTGCAGCTGGTGTCTTATGATGTCCGTAACAGATGATCAGCTGTTCTTGTCTTTGCTTTGTTAGTAACCTGTTATCACCAATTTAAATCCCTATCCAGCAGGAGATATATGATGGAAAGATAACTGTGCTGGCACAGAACAATCTGATGATTACAAAAGGAACAGAATTTGTAATTTAGTATTGGTAAATCTATACAGAGACACTGGTGTGCTACATCTGATACGCACACCTGCTCACACATTACAGCGATGGCCACAATAAATGAATCTTTCTACTATAGACTAAGAATGTTAAATTATACAAGGAATAGGAAACCACACAAAGTTCCAGCTCCTTTTTTACTTAAAGGAGTGTGCCCCCTCTATTTCAACCCCATTGCTCTGCAAAATGAAAGAGAAGTCATTTGAATTTTAAGAATGCAAAACGAGTGTTGCTTGGCAACACGTAATAGCTGGTCCCTGTTTTGCCTGGAGCATGCCTCTTCAGAAACACTTTATGAAGAGATATCCTTTTATTACCAAGGATGGTTATTGAGATTTTTTTTCTCCCTGGTCATTTAATTGTGTAAGATTTCTTTCAAAACCAACACAATTAGAACAATCCTTTCGCTTAATTCTAGGAAATATTCATACTTCACCTACAACCAATTGGGGAAAAGTTAGTAATAACTTCCCAACACACTGTTACTACAACTGCTACAGTACACAAAACTTCCCCAATTAGGAACCTAATCTTTACAACTTTGCACTCTGACTTCTAAAGAAATTGTATGATTTTTTATGCATTACCAGTAATTGTTAATGCTACAGTTTCTGCACAAAGCAGAGGACCCACCATGTCTTTTGTCTTTACTGATAATAAGATCATTCTTCCACTTTTCAAAAATTTGTTAAAAAAAAAAACAAAGTGGCTAGGTGATTTCTGTAAAAAAATCAGCATACTTATTTCAGTTTTTAGAGAAAGGCTAGTAAGTGATGTCAATTACAGACAGTTATTTTGTGGGATCATTGTTTAAATTATTAACCTTGAAGAATAGCTCAAGCTGAAAAAGGTACAAGAGAGTAGCTGGTCTAGAGCTCTAGAAAAAAGCTCTTGGGAAAACTGTTAACAAGAAGGTGCTTTCTTCCATGAATACCAAAGACATTTTAGATTTAACCTCAGTTACGGAATGTGAGTCCTCCCAGAGTGGATGTTCACACTATCTAATGTGGCATGTGTGTACATGCTAAAATGCTGGTGTGGGAATTTGAGTCTTCCTTATCAATGTAGGAGCAGTTAAACTAAATAAGCAGGTCTGCAACATTACAGGAAATACATTGAGGGGAAGAGATTGATACTAAAACTACTATTGCTACTCACAAACAGTAACTATTAAACAGCGTAAACCACTGTATTCAAGAAATGGTTATTTTGCAACACAAGTCCTTAACTTATGAAGTATCTTCTCAACACTAATCAGGTAACAACTCTTCCTTACTGAGTCTCTCCTTAGTCTATTGAGAAGCCCTCCCCATCAGTCCTGCCTGAGTGAGTACTTGATTACAGCAGAGTGCCTGGCCAAAGGCTGGAGATACATTACCCCAGGGTTTATAGTTTGAAAACTCTTTCTTCTTCTTCAGTTATCATCTTGGTAATTCCATATTTCAGTTTATCAGTTCCAGTACAGGGTCAGAACTGAATTTCTATCTTTTTTGAAGAAGATAAACTGGGCCTAGAAAAATTTTGTGGCGTGCACTTTATTCGCATTCAAATTTTACTGTATTTCTCAATTCACAGAAACAAAATGAAATAAATATGCTCCTAGTGTAAAATTCTATGTACATATTAATTCACTGTTCAGAAGGGATTGTTTTTACTAGACCATAGTAATTTTTAAATGTCTATTATGGAATAGCCTTTGCTGAATATGGTTGCAACAATGCATTCTCCAGCCTACAAACTATACATAGCTGGAAACTGTCGACTTTGAGTAAATTAGAATATCATTCTAAAAATGAGGCCAGTTTTAAATATCAGATTTACACCAGTGTCCCTTGAAACATGCTGAATGTCTCTAAAAGGCACAATAAACTGCAGCTATTCTGCACAGCTTTGAATAGAAAGCCATGCAAATCAAAGCAAAATAATCTAACTGAAAGACAGCTATACTTTTTTTCAATGCTCATATATTTCACTCAAAACCTTAGGTAATGTCCACATAGACGTCAAACATAACATTACTTACAAGTGTAAGTCATAATATAACTAGTTAAAGTGGCATTGTCCTCCTTGTGCTACATGCAATTAACCAGGCAAGAAAACAAATATCTAAAACTCCTCTGACTGGAAGATATTTTACTGGTTATCAATGAATTCAAACATTACCCAGCAAAGCCTACTAAAAATAACAACATAAGAAAATTCTGGTATTCTTAGCTATTACGATATACAATGCATAGTGATTAACACGGAAGAATATGCACAGGGTCAATTAGCCAGTGGGATGAGTAACCAAAATTAGCAACTGATGATTATACCATTTTTACTGCATCCTTTTTTCACCATTTCCCTCTGCAATTATTATTCAACTTTCTTTACAGTGTTTGTGAGATTTTTGGAAGCGATTAGGATGTACTGTTTTCAATAGATATTTTATTTACTTTTACCACCACAACTTCATGTTTGCCAGAAAAATTACAAACTGCATTTCTCCTTAATCATTTATTCCTTTCTATTTGACAAGACAAGGGACAGTTTCCCCTCTCCATCTATTAAAAAAAAAAAAAAAAAACAGACTCTGAAGTAGGAAGAGAACCAGGGACACAGCTCAGGAAAGTCTAGTCACTCACCATAATTATGTGCAATAAATGCAAGGTTACATATAATAAAGAGAAATGGTATCTTAAGATCTTTAAGGTGATGGAGAAATTAAGTGCTATTGCAGTGCTGGTACACAACTCATACCCACATTTCTTGTCAGCTATGACTAGAAAACATAAACTGAATTTGGCAAAGGTGCAGAAGGAGATGCTGAGATAGCAGGAGACCAAACATTATATTCTCTGTGGGGAGGTTAGAATAATTGATTGACCTGATCTGATGAAATTTAGGCTAGGAGGAATCATGGTAACAGCTTACCAGAAGGGCGGAAGGACATGTAAGGAAGATAGACAATACTGACACAAGGAACAGATGGGTTTAAGCAGGCTAAGCCTGTAAGTTGGGAGAATGAGCCTAAATATAGGAAGAGCAATACTTTGGAGCAAACTGTCAGGAGATAAAATTAGAGGGAAATCCCTAAATAAACTTTAGACTGAGCAGAATAAGCTTATAAATTGGAGAAAATGGCCTGTCTTGTCTCTCCTGGCTCTATATGGGAGAAGAGCCAGAAGGTGACAGCCCTACTTCTCACCCCTGGATTTCAAGGTTGGCTGGGGGCACAGGCCAGCTGTCGTGACTGTCACAATGTCGCCATGCTAAGCCCTTCCTAAAGGCAGGATACGGTGCTACAGCAAAGGGTGGGAAGGGCAACCCCAGGACTTGCTTCCCCATTTCACTGTACCCTGCTCAAGCCCAGGACCAGGGAATCTTGGTAGCTTTGCAGGGTTAGTGCGTTACCAGGTAGCTCTTCTGTTCTGCGTAAGCAGAAGTGAAGTAATGTGGGGGATTTGTGAGGTGGTGGCATCTCCCTGCAGCAGTATATTGGGACAGTTGGTCTTTCATGACCAAAATAGAAATGACTTTCAGTCCAGCATGATATCAGTTCAAAACTTTCAGGAAATAAAGAAGGTGAGCTAGTAATACATTTTCATTGATATCACTGGGAATAGGTGAAGTGAGTTTATTATACAGACCAGTGAATATATTATTGTCACCTTAAAAAGAAAAAGGACTATAGCTCTTCAGCTGACTCACTCAAGTGGCAAGTTCAGCCATCCAGTATCAAACACACACTTATTTAAACATAGAAAAGCTTTTTACAGCTGTAAGTATGCAAATAATGCACATATAACAAAAATAAACCAGAAAAAGTGTAGTGCAGCTCTATTCTTGGTCACGTTCAAACCTGCCCAAAATGCTAATGTCCTTAGAAAAACTCCCTGTGTGAGAAATTCTTGCTTGTCTCAAAGACCACGAATACAGGTGAGCCCTGCACTCTAAACTGTACATTACATATTTTATCTCAATACGGTGTTTATCTGGATAGAGTGCCTGAAAAATAATTGCCCCAATATACTTATAAAAAACAAACAGTTTGAGCTGTTAATTCTATGTTCATAGCATTAGATCTGATATGGATAGGTTTTGTCTGTCTCCCCTTGATTAATTTCTTTGGTCAAAAGGTCATGCTGAGTATCTGTGTCATGGTTTAAACCCAGTTCCTACTCCGCCCACCTTTTTCTCTCCTTCCCCACCCCCCAGCCCCCACCCCCCCGCCCGCTCCTGGAGGGGTGGGAAGGAGAATCAAAAGAATGTAACTCTGTAACTCTCACGGGTTGAAATAAGAACAGTTTGGTAACAAAGGTATAACACAGATCACTACTGCTACCATCAGTCATAATGATGATAAAGGAAATAACAAGGGAAGAGAGTATGATACCACCGGCCAAAAACGAGTCCGACGGGGAAGCATGTGCCCTTCTGTGTAAATCCCAATTACCTCCCCAGTCATGATGTGCTGTGGTATGGAATACCTCTTTGGCTAGTTTGGGTCAGGTGTCCTGTCTCTGCTTCCTTCTAGCCTCCCCTTCTCCCTGGAAGAGCATGAGACTCAAAAAGTCCATAATCAGAGTAAAATATTACTTAGCAACAACTAAAACCATCGGTGTTATCAGCTATGTTCCCAGGCCGAAAGTCAAAACACAGAACTTCACCAGCTACTAAGGATTAAAAACGGACTGCTACTGCTAAATCCAGGACAATCTATGAATACGGAGGAGTTTTGTAATAAGAGGAGGCTAGTAATAAGAGTCCATTGCAGAAGCATGCACACAGGGAAGAAGGCTAACACTTGTGTAAGTGTCATATACGTTCCACTAGACAGTTAAATATAAACATGTATTTAGCCTTAGTTACTATTATTATTCTTCTAAGAATGCAATTATCTATTTAGTTTTATAATCAAGTCTTAATTTTCTTGAAATTAAGCTGCCAAAATTTATCACACAAAATATATTTATCAGATGTTTTAACAAAACTACAGTTGTCCTCAGAGAAAATCCCCCCTTCTGTGAGGCCAAACACCAAACTAGGCTTGCATGCTAGTTCATATCTCCAAAGAAGTTTCACATTTCAGTCTAAGTGTCTCATCAGCATTTAGGGAGCTTTGGCACAGAAATAAATTATACATCTCCTTGAGAAGTTAAAATAAACAATGTAGTTATTTCTGTATATGAAATTAATTCATGGAAGCTTTTATTATTAACCTCCACACAAAACTAAGAAATCCTCCCTGAAGTTGTTGGAAGTATGTGATCATTTTTCTGTGACTCCTTGTGTGCCCTGCAGATGCACTACATGACCTGTCAGAATGTCAGAATCTTTCTACAAAACAAAACAAAACAGAAAACAAAACAAATATCAAAATGAAATTAGTTTGCCATCACTATAAGGATTTTCAGTCATGCATTTTGCCTAAGCACCCATTTATGATCGAAATCATGGGGTTTGCTTCTTTTGGCTTATCACTCTTTTGTTTAGTTGTTCTTTAATGATGATATACTAATGTAGTCAGTTCACGAGTCACCAATTCATCATTTAGCAGACTTTTACCTCCATACAAAAGTCCCTACTCTTTCAGACGTTTCCTGAAAGACCCAAGATATGATTTTAGAAAATCCTATCCTTCTAGCATAACTGATTGATAAATGTCAGAACAGGTTTTATAGTTCTTATTACCATCTCCCACATTACAAATCAGACATAACAAGGTTGTCCAAGCAGAGAGCACAATGCACAGAAATACCAACATTCAGCATATAATGTATCTTCCCAAGACTACCTGAGATGTCTAGGATAAAATTGAGGAACAAGTTCCTTACCTTTACCACGCCTACCAATAATTTCTCCAACAGGTTTTGCCCAAGATCATAGAATTACAGAATAGTTAGGGTTGGAAGGCTGCTCATGATCATAGAATCATAGAATAGTTAGGGTTAAAAAGGACCTTAAGATCATCTAGTTCCAACTCCCCTACCATAATATTGTTCCAACTCCCTGCTGTGGGCAGGGACACCTCACACTAAACCATCTCACCCAAGACTCCGTCCAGCCTGGCCTTCAACACCGCCAGGGATGGAGCATTCACAACTTCCCTGGGTAACCTGTTCCAGTGCCTCACCACCCTCACAGTAAAGAACTTCTTCCTTATATCTAACCTAAACTTCCCGTTTAACTTTGAACCCATTAGCCTTATCCTACCACTACAGTCCCTAATGAAGAGTCCCTTCCCAGCACCCTTGTAGGCTCCCTTCAGATACTAGAAGGCTGCTTTAAGGTCTCCATGCAACTTCTCTTCTCCAGGCTGAACAGCCCCAACTTTCTCAGCCTATCTTCATACGGGAGGTGCTCCAGTCCCCTGATCATCCTCGTGGCCCTCCTCTGACTTGCTCCAACAGTTCCATGTCTTTTTTATGTTGAGGACACCAGAACTTTGCACAATACTCCAGGTGAGATATCACAGGAGTAGAGTAGAGGGGCAGAATCACCTCCTTCGACCTGCTGGTCACGCTCCTTCTGATGCAGACCAGGATATGGTTGGCTTTCTGGGCTGCGAGCACACACTGCTGGCCCTGACTCAGGTGTAGGACCTTCACTTGGCTTGGTTGAACTTCATGAGGTTAGCATTGGCCTACATCTCAAGTGTGCCAAGGTTCCTCTGGATGGCATCTCTTCGGTCTAGCATACCAACTAAACCACATAACTTAGTGTCACCAGCAAGCATGTCAAGGGGGCACTTAATCCCCCTGTCCATGTCACTGACAAAAATGTTGAAGACAGGCTGAGAAAGTCAGGGCTGTTCAACAGGGAGAAGAGAAGGCTGCGTGGAGACCTCATAGCAGCCTTCCAGTATCTGAAGGGGGCCTATAAGGATTTTGGGGAGGGACTCTTCCTTAGGGACTGTAGTGACAGGACAAGGGATAATGGGTTAGAATTTTAACAGGAGAGGTTTAGACTGGATATAAGGAAGAAATCCTTTACTGTGAGGGTGTTGAGGCACTGGAATGGGTTGTCCCAGAAAGTTGTAAATGCTCCATCCCTGGCAGTGTTTAAGGCCAGGTTGGATGAAGCCTTGGGTGGCATGGTTTAGTGTGGGGTGTCCCTGCCCATGGCAGGGGGACTGGAACTAGATGATCTTAAGGTCCTTTTCAACCCTAACTATTCTATGATTCTATGGTTATAACAAGACTGGATCTAACACCGATCCCTGAGGGACACTACTTGTTACTGGTCTCCAGCTGGACATTGAGCCATTCATCACAACTCTTTGTGTGTAGCCATCCAGCCAGTTCTTTATTCACTGGGTGCTCCATCATCAAGTTCATGTCTCTCCAATTCAGTGACAAGGACGTTGCATGGGTCAGTGTTAAACGCTTTGCACAAGTCCAGGTAGACGATGTCAACTGCTTTGCCTCGTCCATCCATTCTGCAGCCCTATCATACAAGGCCACCAAATTAGTCAGGCAAGATTTGCCCTTAGTGAAGCTATGTTTGTTGTGACCACCTCATTGCTTTTCATGTGCCTCAGCATGCTTTCCAGGAGAATCTGCTCTAAGATTTTGCCAGGCACAGAAGTGAGACTGACTGGTCTGTAGTCCCCTGGTCTTCCATATTCGCCTCCATGAAAATGGGGGTTATATTTCCATTTTTCCAGTCATCAAGAATTTCACCTGACTGCTCTGATTTTCCAAATATGATGGCTAGTTGTTGACGCGGGAGTCACAGACAACGCTGAGATGATCAACGTGATCAAGCGAATGCCAATTTATTAGACAAAGTATCAACCTTATATAGAGATTCTTAGCACAGCTACATGGATTTGGCAATTGTTGATCGGGCACCTTAACCCTTAACAATGCTAGGATTGGATAACACTGTCCTGGAAACTCAACCCCCAGAACTTCCCAGCTCCCCCTCTCCTCTGCCTACCTCTGAGTTCTTACAGCTGGTGTTTCTTTTACTTCCTAATCCATGGCCTTGGTTTATCTCAACTCCATGACTGTTCTCAGATAGGCTGCCTTACACCAAGGTCTCTGGATTGCTCACAAAATGTCCGTTGTCAGACAGCCTGTCCACAGCCAGTGGCTTAGCAACTTCATTTGCCAGCTCCTTCAGGACCTGCGGATGGATTTCATCAGGTCCTATGGACTTGTGCACATTCAGGTTCTGAAGATGATGGAAGACAACTTCCTCTTGCAAGTAATAGACAAGCTGAGGTGCCATGCTTGACCTCATGCTCACCAACAGGGAGGGCCTGGTTGCAAACGTGATGCTCTAGGGCAGCCTTGGCTGTAGCAATCATGAGATGATCGAGTTCTTGATCCTCAGGACAGTGAGAAGAGTGGGCAGCAAGCTCACTGCCCTGGACTTCAACAGAGCAGACTTTGGCCTCTTCAGGAACCTGCTTAGTAAGGTTCCATGGGATATAGCCCTAGAGGGCACAGGGGCCCAAGACTGTTGGTTGATATTCAAGGATCACCTGCTACAAGCTCAGAAATGCTGTGTCCCAACTAGAAGGAAGTGCAGCAGGAGGGCCAGAAGACCTCCATGGATGGGTAATGAGCTGCTGAGGAAACTTAGACTGGGGGAATAAGATGCTTACAGAAGGCAGAAACAAGGACAGGCAGCCTGGGAAGAATACAGGGATGTTGTCCAGGAAGCCAGGGACCAGGTTAGGAAAGCCAAGGCCCAGTTAGAATTAAATCTGGTAAGAGACATGAAAAAACATCACTCAGCGACAACTAAAAACACTGGTGTTATCAGCTCCGTTCCCAGGCTTAAAGTCAAAACATAAAAACTGCATCAGCTACTAAGAAGGAGAAAAGTTGACTGTTACTGCTGAACCCAGGACACCAGGATACTGCTATCTATGTCACTAGCACCCATATGTATCATTAGAAGGGCGTAACAGTCAGTGGGACTCACTAGACCTGGCAGCCTCTCAGCAACATCACCAATCTGACCCCTTGGTAGGCAACACACCTCTAGAGACTGGGTCAGGCAGACAGATGGTGCCCCTGTGCCCTTCAAAGTAGTCACCCACTGCTATGGCCTGCTGCATTTTCCTGGAGGCACCAGCAGTGATCCTCTTTACCGGTGCATCAGCAGGTTGTTCATTAGTGCAGTGTGCGCACCCTCATTAGCCCCCTACAGAGCTGCGAAGCAGCTATTGAGGGGGGAAGGGAAAGGGGGAAGTCAGATTTTGGAGGAAGCCCCTTGCTGCCATTTGTGCTCTTCCCCTTTTTTTTTTTTTTTTTTTTTTGTGGGTTTGGGTTGGTTTTTGTTGTTGTTTTGGTTTTGTTTTGTATTGTTTTGGTGGGTTTTGTTTTGCTGTTTCTCTTCTTGACTAGTTCCCCACTTCCTGGATTACTGCCCTCCTGCTTTTCTGTATGCTGTACAACGGACCAATGGACGCTTGTGGCCCCTGCACAGCTCGGGCTTGGAGCTCGCTCTCAGCTCCCCTGACCCCTTTCAGGTACTGACAGTGCCCAGCAGCTCAGCCCCTGCTGCAGGAGGACCCCCACCAGGGCGCACCGAGCGCAGCCCTGCCCATGGTTCACCCTCCCCTCACCAGTCCAGTGCAGGCACTCTCTGCACCCCGAGCTCTGCGCTGCCGCCTCCCCTCTCACCGGCTCTGCCTGGTGCCGACGCTGCCCCGCCGGGGCACCCAGAGAAGAGCTCATACACCAGGCCCTGGCCCTGGCCCTGGCCCTGGCCCTGGCCCTGAACCGAGCGCTCCCCATCCCGCCCGCTGCCCGAACGCGCTGCTCCCGCGCTCCCCGGGGCGGGCTTTCCACGCTCAGGGCCGCCCCCTGTGAGTTCCTGCCCGCCTCAGCGAAGCTGCGGCTTCCGGTCGGGGCCTGGCGGGGGATCGGGGCTCCCTCGGTGGCCGTCGCCGCTCGGAACAGAGGCTCCTGGATGCGGGGTATCCCCTCCCTCCTGTACGGAAAGCGACTTTATGGAGCGGCTCAACTCAGCAAACATGACCTAGATATACTATGAAAATACGCTTTTCTTATTCTTTAATGAATCAGTTTCTGAAATACGTCCATAAGTATCGTGTCTCCACAGACACGTTTGAAAATAGCAGTATATCACAGAATTTATCAATGCAATATGAGGAGTCAGTTTCTCCTCTGCCTTGTATCATTCGTTGCAAAATAAATACAACCAAACTCATTTTTATTTCATAGCATTTTTTTCCTTCTTCAAAATGAGAATCTTAAAAAGGCTCCAGGGAATTTAGTGCTATATATTGTTCATCCAGAGAGTCTTCAGTTCTCTTGAGTTCTTATGTCACTAGCCAGAAATCAAAAGGTGAAGGTGTTAAGTACACTCCTGTTTCAAGATGAGACTTTCTCTACAAAGCTGAACCAGAGCTCATTTGAGCAGTCCATGGGAAAACCTGACCCTCTAGAAATGTCAGTGTGTAACTGCCCATGTTACCTATAGGTTTTCTTTGTCTGAGATGGATCATAAAACCTGAATTATTCCAAACTTCCACTAAGCATATTTTTGCCAGAAATAACTTTCCATAGTTATTCCTATTTTCAAATTTTGTAAGGTCATAGCTATTACAGTGACAGGGACAATATATCTAGACAGATATTGTAATACATTCTATGCTATAAAGCTGGAACATACAGGGAAATTTAATTAGAAATCCACTCATTCTTCATATGCTATTGTTTCACAGACTTCCTTTATTTAGCTGTGACCTGTTTCCTTCTTTTTCTTCTTTTATTTTTTCTTCTCTGGCCCAGATGTCCACCAAAAGAGAGCACAAACAATGACAACAAACAGAGAGCAGGCAGAGCTCACACAAGCATGCAACGAGAGGGTTAGAAGCACAAGCAGTGAGCACTGGCAATGATTCTCTGAGCATGTTGCCCTGATTTCCAGCATTGTAATGAAGTAAAGCAAGTAAATCTTAATCATTAAATAAACCTGGAAATAGCTGAAGCAAGCATAATGAATGCAAAGATGTGCCTTTGGCAATCTATAACTTTGCACTATACCTTTGAAAAAATGGAAAACATCTCTTTTCTGTGAGATGCTGAATCTATTGTTCTTACATGGACACTTAACTGCTGTTGCTGTAGAAAGCTATACTAGTCTTACAAGATCATAGAAGCATAGAATAGTTAGGGTTAAAAAGGACATTATGATCATCTAGTTCCAACCCCCCTGCCATAAGCAGGGACACCTCACACTAAACAGTGCCGCCAAAGGTTCTGTCCAGCCTGGCCTGAAACACTGCCAGGGATGAAGCATTCACAACTTTCCAGGACAACCCATTCCAGTGCCTCAACACCCTCACAGTAAAGAAATTCTTCCTTATATCCAATCTAAACCTCCCCTGTTTAAGTTTGAACCCATTACCCCTTGTCCTATCACTACAGTCCCCAATGAAGAGTCACTCCCCAGCATCCCTATAGGCCCCCTTCAGTTACTGGAAGGCTTCTATGAGGTCTCCAAGCAGCCTTCTCTTTTCCAAGCTAAACAGTCCCAGTTTTCTCAGCCTGGTTTTGTAGGGGAGATGCTCCAGTCCCCTGATCATCCTCATGACCCTCCTCTGGACTTTTTCCAACAGCTCCATGTCCTTTTTATGTTGAGGACACCAGAACTGCGCACAATACTCCAAGTGAGGTCTCACGAGAGCAGAGTAGAGGGTTAGGATCACCTCCTTTGACCTGCTGGTCACGCTCCTTTTGATGCAGACCAGGATATGGTGGGCTTTCTGGGAAGATGGAAGAGAACTTGAAAATCTGTCTTTATACTGTGATTTATATCTCATTTTAATGTCAGAACTCTAGTATTTGAAGAAAAAGAAGGGGAGAGAAGATGACAAACTTAAGAAATCTGACATGGTGCCCAAGCATCCTCAAACCATTGCAAACAGAGCCATCAGAAAGGAAGCAACCGAATCTAAAATGTCATAATTTTTTTAATATCTACACAGTATTCCAGGGGCAGTATTCGATTTTGGCAACTTTCTCAAATATTATTTTGTGCACTTAAAACACGTACATTAACCAATGCCCTTTTGTAGGTTTGCACTCTTGCAGAGTTTTAAACCAAAGAGAAAAAAATACGAGTTTAGTCTTGCATCTTCCTTATAGATTTGGGGTGGGTTTTGGTTTTTTTTGTTTGTTTGTGTTTCTGTTTGTTTGGTTGGTTTTTGTTGTTGTTTTTGCTTTAAATCATATAAAACTCATACAAGACAGACTTCCAAGGGACCTGAAAAGGTCATTCAGTCTGTTTGTTTCTCCCCACAGTTGGGCTTGCTATAGCCCTGAGGTTCCTGAAGATCTCCAGCAGGGGAGATTCAGATATCACCCAAAGCAATCTTGTCCAGAGCTTACCTGCAAAAAGTATTCAACAGAGTATTTAGTCCCTTAAAAAGGATACCTTAGAAGTGATAGACTGGACTCCTGAAAATAATCTTTCTGGGTTTATCACAAGAAAGCTTTAAAAATCCAAATAATGAAGAATGTATTAAAACAACACAAGTAACTGTAGTACAAAGGTTTCATAACCTGCCTATTATCTTGTATCTCCTATTTTATGTATATGCTCCTATTTTCTTTACCTCAACACAGAACAAGAAACATGGGAAGTACAGGCCAACTGTCCAAATCCCATCCCTAATAAGGATAAAACACAAACATGGGAGTCAAAGTGGGAGAAGAACCTTTTTACATACATAAGATCTCACACCCTGGATGTAACTCTTAGGTTTCCTTGCTGACACTAGAGTTGACCAAGGTCTGTCAACTCATGCTCAGCTCAAATCACCTGAATATCATCGAAGGTGTCATCTTCGGTACGACAGCAGGCACTCTGAATTGTACACAGTTGTAGGTGTTGCAGACACCCAGGAGTTAAAATATCACTTGCCATAGATTGACAAACGTATTTTACTTGAGTGCAATGAGTGCGCCCCAAAGGAATACAAACTGAATGAGAAAAATGTGAAGGGAGCGAAGTGCAGTCAGTTGGACCCTGGTTGCACAGGTAATTAAAACAAGCGCCCAGCATTCCCTGAGAATGTGACTTATTTCATTAGGCTGTGACTGTCATAAACCTGCTCCGCCTAGTTTTTTTCTAAAGGCTTGGTATCAAAATCGTTGAAACTTGTTGCACAAAAGCAATTATGCTCTGAAGTGCTGCAAGACAATGATAAATGAACAATGTAACTGCAGAATTACTAGTACATTTTAATAGACAGCAAGGACATACTCAGCGAGTCTTGGAAATGGGATTCTTGACATGCCATGGGCTTGCTAAAAAGAAAAAAAAAGGAAGGTCTGCGTGAGTTTTTCCTGGGTTTTAGGGGGTTGTACTCCAGTCTTTTCCATCATCTAATGAATCTGGCTCCAAGCTCACTGAAATAAATATGGCAGCCAATAACATACAAGTCATAATTGCTATCACCTTAATTGGGGCTTAAACATTGCCTGTATGTGATCTCCACATTTTTTTTCAAAATGCAAGGGTTTATTTGGAAGGGAGAAAGACAAAGGTTAGAATCTTTTGCTGATCTTCAAGTTAGGACACACGGAGATGATTATATTAATGTAAAAATGCAACAAAACTTTCTATTATTAAATATTACTTGTCTATATAAAAATGTATGCATGCTGCACAACAGGCTCTATCAGTCCTTATTTAAAGAAGTAGAACAGCCAGTAGCCAGGATAATTACATTGAAGATAAATGTGAAGATGAATATGAATCATCAAGCTGACTCTTTTGACTCAAGCTCCAATACTTTTCATAGGGCAGTGAGCTGAAAACTAGTGGGTTATTTTTTTCATGGAGAATCACAGTCTTGAGCTGTAGCCATTTATGGTTATTTGAGACTCCCTGGTAGTGTTCATAAGTGATAGGGAATGAACCACATTTTGATCTTGGCATAACACTCTCTCGATGACCTGTTTATGCTTGTGGAGTTTTTATTGAATGTGCTACTCTTCATCTGCTGCTCTAAGCTTATTGAACCCAAGGAAACACAAGCTACCCCTTATGTTGACATCGCACAGCTGATCTCACCAGCTTGAACCTGAGTCCATCAGAAACCTTCCACACACATGAATAAGGTAGGAACCATGACTGGTGGGAGGGCTGGGCCAGAAGAGGGCAAGCCCTTCACTGACCAACAGATCCAAACCAGTATATTACAGAGTGATAAGCTGTGCTTCTGTTAAGTATCCAAATGTGCATAGGCAGCAGTTTGCATGCCTGTTTGTTCTCTTGATGTGTAGCTCTGCTGAGCACCATGCTGTGCTTGTGGAGTAATGTAAGCGTATCCCAAAGAGCCTTAAATTATCTAGCCTGCACGCCAAATTAAAAACACTGAGTTTAACACAGGCTGCAAAGCTCACCTGAGAAGCTCTTTACAGTCGCAGGCACCATATGTGAGAGGCAGCTAGCTACTTCAAGTATGACTAGGCTACAGCAGAAACAGAAATAAGTAAACAAAGGGAGGCTGACAGCTAGCATGTGAGCTCCTAACTCATATACAGTGATCTGCTTATTGTACTATGGAAGCCTGTGGCTAAACTAGGGGTGTATGCAGCAGGAGTGCCCTGAAGCAGGATGGGTCCAGGTATGGTCCTTGGGGGCTTCCCTTGCTGCCAGCTACCTCTGAAAGGCACTCAATAGCATTTGCAGAAGAGTTTGCTGAGTGTTTTGTGACCTAAACTCTGCTGACTTTAAGGAAGTTTAAGACAGCTGAGCACCCAAATGATTTTTAAAATGGAAATTAAATTCTAAGGAACTGTCCACACCATAAAATGAATGTACCAGATTTATTCTAGATAGCAGGGGCAGCAACAGCAATAAGGATGGGCTAGTTTCAAGGTCAGCATTTGCTGCTAAAAAGCCACAGAAAGAGTCAGCTCTTGGAGTCAAAAGTTTGCCTCTTGGCAGCTACCTCAAATAAAACCTGAGCTGACCTACATTCACTAATTTTCTTATGCCAGTTATCTAAACTTGCAAACATATATGTGTGAACAGTATGGATACGATTATACTACTGAATTAAGCAGTGCAACCCTCTATAAGCTTAAACAGATGTAGTCTGGGACTGTTACAACCCAAACCAATCAGTGTGATACAAATGATTCTGAAGCATGTTAAGGGGATCAGCACATGGCAGGGACCATACCAGCACACTTGCAGTTTGCAGGCAGTCAGCCATTTTAGGGGGAGTAATACAGCTCCAATGCAGAGATGCACATGGCTCAGTACCCATTGACATTAATGCCCAGGGTTGTTCCTAAGCATGTTTCATTTACCACTATAAATATAGCCTTTGAAAACAGTATTTTCATTCTGCTCTACAGGCATGCTAGAGATCTCTGGCATTTCTGAAAGCATTTATTCTTCAATGTTTGCACAGCTTTCTCACTTCATCTCTCACTACAACTTTCCTTCACCCTGGAGACAGTTCTGACCAGGTTTCCTCTGTGCAAATAACTCCCTGTTTAATTGCCGTTATGTACCTCCAGCTGCAAAGACAAGTCAGTAGCACACCCTTTTACAAACTCCAAGCAATGCCATTCCACAGGACTTCTCATACGATATGAAATTTGGGAGTGCTTCCCAGGGATTAAAATTCTTTGACTTGGAATTCCACACAATGCATCAAAACAAGACTTATACACGCATCTCATGCAGGAACTACAGTTAGTGTACTGGCAAAGTGTCAGTCCAAAGGAGCTGCAGATAAGGATTTCGGGTCTTGAAGCAACTCACAATAAAACTAAAGAAGAAATCCAAGGGGCTTTTTAGTTTGGGGGCCAGAAGAACTGTTTCTTGGTGTGACCAAGTTTAGACGGAAATTAGAACTACAACATATTAGTCATCTTAAAGCTCCTAAAGACTCATGAAAGGCAAATTACACTGCCTGAAAATGTTAAAATCATCTCCTTTTACTTTATATGGAAACATGGGCATAAAAATGGAAATAATCCCCTCAGGACACAATCCAGGGAGAAACAACAACATGACCCTGAGTTATAAACAGGAAGAGATTTTCAGTACTACAGAGGATTTAGTGATGGGATCCCCATTAATGTTTATAGGAGACAGAGGGATGAATGCCATTCACTGAAGTGGAAATTTAGCCTTTCATTTCAAATGTTCTGAAAACCAGGTAGCTTGCTACTGTGTGTGCATCCAGCCAGAAGCAGGGATGAAAACAGCTTTCTGATATTTGTGTTGTACTGAGGACACAATATAAGCATAAGGCATCTGGAAATAATACTCTTTTTAAGAAGCCTAGGAGGTAAGTGCACACAATGCTGTACAAGATCCCTCCCCCAGCAGCTCTCTGACAAAAATTAATGTGAATGTCATTTAGGTTAGATGAGATTAGCCTCCAACATCTTTGTCCATGCAAACAAGACAATCTGAGTGCACTAACATACATGCTAGCCATTTTCATCAAGACATAAATGTTTCTCTCTGCAGGGCTTTTAAGCAAATTACAAGCCAAAATGAACATAAAGAGCAAAATGAGCTATTCCATTGTAACGATCTTGTGTTTTTTATATAATTTCTTAAGCTTTTTATGCTTTGCTATGTTTAACAACATAAACTATAAAACATTCTAGTGTATTCTTCATTCAGTGCATTTACTTACCTGACGTCTGTCTTTTTATAAGAGCCCTAATATCAAAATGAATGCTGGTCTACTGAAATAAATTACAGATTTTTCATTATTTTGGAAGAAGTTTGGATTTCATTCACTTCCTTCTTGTGCATCCAAAAAATGGTGGGATACAAACAGTAGGAAAAAAAAAAATAAAGCCAGAGGAGAGAATAATAGTATCTAACAACTGAAGATCTGACTCTATGCATGATAACGTGAATGCACAGCTGTAAAATGTGCAACAAGCTCCAATGCTGCCCTTTCTCCCTTGTGATTAGGGAGTACTATCTACTCCTACTGATATCATTTGAAGAAGGGAAACAGGTTAAGTGCAACATTTATGTAAACAGTGTGTGAGGGTCTAATAAACTGGAGGGCTGGGCTACCTTGGAGAAATGGGCTGAAAGGAAGCTAATGAAGTTCAACAAAGTGCAAAGTCCTGAACCTGGGATTGCATAAATCCAATGCACCAGGGCAGGCTTGGGGCTTACTGTCTACGAAGTGGCTTTTCAGAGAAGGCCCAGTGGCCCTGGTGCACTCCAAGCCAAGCATGGGTCAGCAGTGTGCCCAGAGATGAAGACCAGATACGGATCCTGAGCTATCTTAGCAATATCACAATGAGCAGGTCAAAGCATATCATTATGCTTGCTGATCACCTGTGGGGGCAGTTTGGGAAGAGTATATCTAGTTTGGGCTTCCCAGTGCAAGAGAGATGTTGACAAATTGAGCATCCAGAGACAGCAAAGTGAGGGGAGCTGGAGGAAACAACATAAAATATGAACTTAAAGGATCTCGACTATTTAGCCTGGAAAAAACCCAACCCAAGGCAAAGCAAGGATAATGTGGCCAGCAGGACTAGGGAAGTCACAATCCCCCCGTACTTGGCACTGGTGAGGCTGCATTTCAAATACTGTATTAAGTTCTGAACCCCTCACTACAAGAGAGACGCTGAGGTGCTGCAGTGGGTCCAGAGAGGGGCAACAGAGCTAGTGAAGGGTGAAGAGCACAAGTTCTGTGAGGAACAGCTGAGGAAACTGGGGTTGTCTAATTGGAGAAAACAAGGCTCAAGGGGGACATCATTGCTCTCTACAACTACCTGAAAGGAGGTTGTAGTGAGGTGGGGGGTGGTCTCTTCTCTGAAGTAACAAGTGATAGGGCAAGAGGAAATAGCCTCAAGCTGTACCAGGGAAGGTTAGACTGGGTATCAGGAAAAATTTCTTCACTGAGAGGGTTATCAGGCATTGAAAGAGGCTGCCCTAGGAAGTGGTGAAAAAACCGTCCTTGGAAGTGTTCAAAAAATGTGTAGGTGAGGCCCTCAGTGACATGGTTTAGTGGTGGACTTGGCAGTCCTGGGATAAAGGTTGAACTTAATGATCTTAAAGGTCTTTTCCAGCCTTGCTGATTCTATGATTTAACTACCATCATCTAATATTTAAAGGGGGAAGGTTGTGCAGGAGGTGCGGGCAGACTCTTCTCTAGTATACAAATAACAAAAGGCAATATTTTGCCAAAAAAAATTTGATTGAACCTAAAAACCCCAGTGTTTATGGTGTTTTTCTTATAGTCAAATACTTTATATTTTGATTTTTCAATCAAATACTGAAATATCCTGTCAAGATTTTGTGTAATCATCATCCTTGCAGATTGTCAAAACTAGACTGGAGAATGCTCTGAGCACCTTGATCTAGCTTTAAAGCCAGCACTGCTTTGAGCAGGATGTGTATTAGACCTCCAGAGCTCTCTTCTAACACAAAATACACTCTGATTTTATGTGAGGCTTAAAATATTGCTCGATTCCATAAACAATTCTGCAGAAGAGACATTACTATGAACTTCATAGAGGTCTAGCCTGAACTAGGATGGAGAAGGGGCCACTGTGTTTATGAAGCCTTGGGTGGCACGGTTTAGTGTGAGGTGTCCTTGCTTAAGGCAGGGGTGTTGGAACTAGATGATCTTAAGGTCCTTTCCAACCCTAACTATTCTATGATTCTATAATATTCAGCCGGAAAGAGTCTCAAACTCACATGCGGGCATCCTTCCTTTTTAATCACTTTGCAGTTGTACTTCAAGAACACATTACTATTGCAAAGTAGTATGTGTAACACCTATTTTGAAAGTGGTGAGGAATAACTCAAAGAATTTACCTCAGAAGCTCTTTCAAACATCATCTAGAAGCTTTCCTACAGTGAAATTTCAGCATATAGGAAACATTTTGCTATAGTTTCTGTTCCTTGTTTGACCTTTTCCAGGTAGGGAATAGGAAAGGCAAGGTGGTGTAGGTCTCCTTCCCTCTGTACCCCTCTGTAACTTGTCCCAAGCCAGAAATGGGAAGTCCCATGCTGATGTGGCCCACCTCCATAACCTTGTCTCAGGCTTCTGATGTAATTACTGAGTTTAAGAAACAGCTGTAGAAAAGTCTGTAGAGCAAAGACAAGGAAGACAAAAATGCAGACAGGTAAAAATTCTGAGGATCATCAGTAGGTCAAGTATTCAAAAGGAAAGTGTTGTTGTGGAAGGGTATAATATCCTAAAAACCAGAAGATGAAGGTGATGCTGAAGGGCAGCAACACAGCAACAGCATCTATGCCATGGAGCAAAGCAGTTCAACTTTCTCTTCATGACTAATGCCTGATTGGCCTGCAAAAACTCTTTGAGTGTTTTATTGGGGTGGGGAGCATAACAAACCATGTGGCTTGTTAAATACAGCTATCTTTCTCAGCATCTCCCATACGAAGACAGGCTGAGAAAGTTGGGACTGTTGAGCCTAGAGAAGAGAAGGTTGTGTGGAGACCTCATAGCAGCCTTCCAGTATCTGAAGGGGGGAGGCTATGGAGATGCTGGGGAGGGACTCTTCATTAGGGACTGTAGTGACAGGACAAGGGGTAACAGGTTAAAACTCAAACAGGGGAGGTTTAGATTGGATATAAGGAAGAAATTCTTTACTGTTAGATGGTGAGGCACTGGAATGGGTTGCCCAAGGAAGTTGTGAGTGCTCCATCCCTGGCAGTGTTCAAGGCCAGGTTGTTCAGAGCCTTGGGTGACATGGTTTAGTGTGAGGTGTCCCTGCTTATGGCAGGGGGGCTGGAACTAGATGATCATAAGGTCCTTTCCAACCCTAACTATTCTATGATTCTATCTTTTGTGTGTGTTGGCTAAGACATAACTGTCTTATCCTTAAAATCTGTGTATACACTTGCTTGCAGGCTCTCTGCAGAGGGCTAGACATGTTATAACAAGTGGCCCAAAAAGACTCCATCACAAGAGTACAATTCTGAGCTTTGTAGCAGTATTTGGGTTTGCATTTGGGGGTTGGAAAAAAGAACCTTTTAATTTGTCATCTAATTAGTCAACTTGAATTGATGCAAAAACATGCACGTTGTGTGGACAAAGCCCTTAGGAGTATTCATGTTATTGTCACTGACAGCTTTCTATGTGGTTACTCTGCCTGGGTATTTTTTAATTAATGTCATCCCCAAATAGGAAATTGAAGACTAGAATTTCTCAAGGGTTTTCAGGGCAGAGCCACTCTTCTTTTTACAAACTTTGAGCACTGAGCCATGAAACCAAAGTAGCAAAATGGTTTACGCAATTTATTCATAGCTGATTGCACTTTTAAAATTATTACTCTTAAGCAAAATTGCCTGCATTCAATTTATAGTAGTGGAACTCCTAGAGCTTGAAAATATTTACAAGAAAGAAATACTAGCAATGTTGTTTCAATTACCAGAGACTGGAAAACCCACCAGTATCTGCTGCATACTACCAGGCACCACTACAGTCTGTGCCAAGGGCATCACGTCATCCTCCAGAGAAACCACTCTCCATATCTTTTACCAAGTCGCTCACACTAGAAATCTCTGCCAGATGCTTGTTCTTTGTCAAGGAAGAAGCATTGCTAACAGACTCCTAGCTGTTAGCTCTATCTTACTTAACTTTCCACAATTTTGGCTTCCATACCCATTAGAGCTGTTGATGTTAAGCAACTAGACATGGAGTTCTCTTGAGAAATCTGTTTCACAAAATTTGGACAGATTAAGCAAGGATGCTCTGACTTGTTAGAAAATACTCCTGGCCATACTTTCCGTCTTTGGTGTTTCATCAAATGGTCAAAATGATGAAGGCTTCGCAAGAGCTCTCCTGAAGTTAGTTATGGTTAAATTCTTGGCTGACCAAGCAGCAACTTAGTGGAGGCAGACACCTTTGTAAAACAGCAGGTGATGATCCTGAAAGCATCACAGGCTCAGCAAGTCCCATAGAACAGAATTATTCTGGTTCCAAATTTCTTCAAAGAGACTACACTTCCACATCCATCAACCATGGCTGTTGGCACATTTGCCACACAGCTAATATTTCCCTCCTTTCCTGCAGCAGTGTGTTGCCCACTGAGGGGGTCTAAGCTGGAATCTAAATTCCTCAGTTGAAGTTGTCAAGCTGGCTTCTTAGCAGTGACTTACAGAACCAGATATTATTGCTTTGAAAGATTCAAAGGGAGGAAACACAGCAATTAGGGGAGCTTGTAAGACCCTGTCAAGCTGCAGAGTGGTCTATTTATTTTCCTATTGATCCTGCCTTTCTTTCTTTGAGGAATAATAACTGTCTCATCAAATTCCTCATGTTCTCCATGTCACACTGTGCCTTAACCTTTGTAATGCTAAAGATCTCAGATTTGCAATTGTGTAGGTTGTCTCACTCTAATATTTCACCTAAACTGCTGTAGTGATATTTTTCTTATGTTTTTCTCCTGCTATTACCCTTGTCCTGTTATTCTCTTTCTTTTGCACCTGCAAATTCAGGTATCATATTTCTTATAGGAGATGATGGCCTTGGCTTGACTGTTGCCCTTTCTTCCCCATTTTTCCCTATGCCATGTTGTTCAAATTTTAGTTTGGATACGTATTTGATAAGTAATATCCACTAATATACTTAGCCAATGATTTCCCCTTCTGTAAATGCCCCAGAAACAAACCTGAAGTCAGTGTTCACATTATAGGCTACTAAATAAAAGATTACTTTAAATATATATGACAAAATATGTTAATGCAAAGCGTTCAAAACTGTCCCACACGACATCCTTGTATCTACATTGGAGAGACATCAATTTGGTAGATGGACCACTTGGTGGATAAAGAACTGGCTGGATGGCTACACGCAAAGAGTTGTGGTCAATGGCTCAGTGTCCGGCTAGAGACCAGTGACAAGTGGTGTCCCTCAGGGATCAGTGTTGGGACCG
Organism: Agapornis roseicollis; assembly: GCA_002631895.1. Taxonomy (NCBI): domain Eukaryota; kingdom Metazoa; phylum Chordata; class Aves; order Psittaciformes; family Psittacidae; genus Agapornis; species Agapornis roseicollis. The sequence continues at coordinate 19,645 of NDXB01013251.1, read as the reverse complement.
GTCTTGTTTAACATCTTTGTCACTGACATTGACAGTGGGATTGAGTGAGCCCTCAGCAAGTTTGCTGATGACACCAAGCTGTGCAGTTCGGTGGATACGCTGGAGGGAAGGAATGCCATCCAGAGGGACCTTGACACACTTGTGAGGTGGGTTGATGCCAACCTCATCAAGTTTAACCATGCCAAGTGCAAGGTCCTTCACCTGAGTCAGAGCTACAGGTTGGGCAGAGAAGAGATTCAGAGCAGCCCCGCCGAGAAGGACTTGGGGGTGGTGGTCGATGAGAAAATGAACATGAGTCAACTGCAGTGTGCACTTGCAGCCCAGAAAGCCAACCATATCCTGGGCTGCATCAAAAGAAGCGTGACCAGCAGGTCGAAGGAAGTGATCCTGCCCCTCTACTCTGCTCTCATGAGACCTCACTTGGAGTATTGTGCGCAGTTCTGGTGTCCTCAACATAAAAAGGACATGGAGCTGTTGGAACAAATCCAGAGGAGGGCCACGGGGATGATCAGGGGACTGGAGCATCTCCCATACAAAGACAGGCTGAGAAAGTTGGGGCTGCTCAGCCTGGAGAAGAGAAGGCTTCATGGAGACCTCCAAGCAGCCTTCCAGTATCTGAAGGGGGCCTATAGGGATGCTGGGGAGGCACTCTTCATTGGGGACTGTAGTGACAGGAGAAGGGGTAATGGGTTCAAACTTAAACAGGGGAGGTTTAGATTGGATATAAGGAAGAAATTCTTTCCTGTTAGGGTGGTGAGGCATTGGAATGGGTTGTCCAGGGAGGTAGTGAGTGCTCCATCCCTGGCATTGTTCAAGGCCAGGTTGTTCAGAGCCTTGGGTGGCACGGTTTAGTGTGAGGTGTCCCTGCTTATGGCAGGGGTGTTGGAACTAGATGATCATAAGGTCCCTTCCAACCCTAACTGTTCTATGATTCTATGAAATGTTGCTGGTGATTTTATTTATAAGGAAGCTACAGAATATTATGAAGCACTTAGGATAGGAATGGTGTTTTACCATGAGCTAGTTGAACAGCAAGTGTTATGGGCACTGAATGTGACCATAATCTTCTATCTGCCCCCACAGAGCTAGGGTACCAATCTCAGTGTCATTGACTAATGCCTTATCTATTCACCTTAAGTTAAAAGTATTATGTTATTTTTATGTCCTGGGGTTTACAAATACCAGGGGAAAAAAAAGCAAACCAAACAAAAACTAAACCAAAGCATATGAAATCTGAAATACTTACTGAAGGCATAATTTTTATCATAAATAGCAGCTTACTGTTATCTCTTTGGCTGGTTGTGAGGCCTCAGGCAACTGAGAAGTTGCAGCTGTTTCTGCTGTGTGAAACCACAGCACAGATGAACCTCTGCTCTCCCAGGACAGCCATACTCATTCAGCCACATGGAGCACTTACTCCTACTATGTACTTGGTGAACCCTGCTGAGGAAATCTACTCACAGCATATAAAACAAAAGCAGGTTGAATGAGAGAGCAAACCTGGTCACTTACAGTCTTTAAAAAGTGTTCCAGAATGGGTATTGACATGAACAATGTCGGAGTGACCAGCACATCACTGCAGCACACAAACCCCTGCCTCTCAGCTACTGGGGCTTAAGCCAAATGCATCTGCAGGAAGACTGTGTCTTGCAGATGTGAAGGTGTAGAAAAGAGCCTGACACAAACAGAATTGAATTTCACTGAGAGTAAGAATAACAGAGGAAGGGAGGTCAGGAAGACATGCTAGCTTTTCCCTAGATAAGACCAGCAGGGATGGTGTCATTCCAGATAAATACATATCTAACACCATGGAAAGGAATGACTTAATTCCACCTCAGTAGATCAAAAAACCCAAGAAGACAGGAAAACCTGAGCATCGGTAGATTATTTGGTTTTGCCTTAGGAAAACAAGTTGTCACAGATAGGTTAAATATGTTTGGCTGACATAATTTTAGATGACCTCAAGCCATGGCCTGATACCAGAGAAAAAGTTTAAAAACCTAACAAATTTGGAGATTTAAATCTAGATATAAAGGCAGTAAATAATTGTCCCCCTGCAAATCATAATAATTTAAAAAAGAAACCCAAAACAAACCACAAAACCTAGAACAGCCAGAAGTTTGATTTATGTTGACGTAAATGGTTTTGATTGACTTGCAATTATTATTCTTTTGCTTTCCTGAATTTTTTTATGAATTGAAGACTATTTTTCTTACAGCCATCCCTGGATCAAGACAGCTACACTATCATAGCCAAGCTTTTTTGAAATTCTATATAATGAGCCAGAATGACACAAAACCCCCCTTCTTTCTCTTTGTATGCACACATATATTAAATGACAGATGCCCTGTTGCAATGTGAAAAATTATCACTCATCACTAAAATGGGCCATATTCTTTGATCAGGTATCATCACTTTGCACTACACTGCAAATATAATCCAGACCTAAAGCCTTGTTAGCTGACATGGTGAGGATTATCCCATTGCAAAAATAATACTTTTGAGCACAGACCAAGCCTTAGAGCTCTCCTGGGTCTACTTCTTTTGCCGTAAGTATAGCAAGTGAAGAGGGGTGTTGCTAAACAACAAGCAAATATAATTATCTCCGTATTACACCAGGCAAACCTTATGATGCTTGTACCCTGACTGTAATACGATTGACAGAAGGAATTTCCCCACACCTAGCCATGTGTGTGCAGGGAATTGGAGAGTACTGCTCTAGACAGCACAAGCCTTCTCAACTGACTAATGGGGGTATCATGTTTAATTCAATTCTAAGTCTTGCCTGAATCCCCACAGCCAGTCTACAAAATGACAGTATGGTGATATGTGCACAAAAAATGCAGTCTATAGGAAGGACTTCAGATGTCAGATGCTCCGAACTTTTTCTGTACTTGTAATCTGTAAGCAATAAGAATGTATCATGGAATACTCAGAGATAAAATAAATAGAGATCTATCAAAAAGGCTGTGTATTCAACAATTCAGCAAGATTTTTCCAGTGCATCTTCAGGACACTGTAACAGATCAAGAAATGGCAACCAAAAATTATTAGGTAAAATACATGGAATTAAGGAGGAAAAGAAAGGATAGTGACATTATCAACAAAACCCAAGGCAGTGTTCTCATACCTAGTCAGAAGGTAGCTATGCCTGGAAAGGGAAAAGGGGCAGTTCAGGCTGGTTTGGCACTGCCTTAGATTCTGCACCCTGTGAGGGGAGCTGTGACCCTGGAAAACACCCCCGTATCTTCTCAAAGTGCAGGCGATGTGATATCCCTGAGCTGCAAGCTGACATTAGTAGCAGGAAGATTAGAGGTCAATCCTATCTTCAGCTCTCTTACTCTGCAAGATGATGCCAAGCTCTTGGAGAGCAGAGAAAACATCATTAGCAGAGAAATTAATGAGTCAGATATGGAAATTGGGTTCCTGGGTTGGAAATTTATCTGAATTTTCTCTTTGGAGATGGATGAACTTGTGGATAGGAGACCAGAATGATGTTGGATGAGTCCAGCTCTCCGTATGGACTCTGTGTGAGCTCAAGCAAGTCACCCAGTCTGTCTGTTTGCCAATTCTTTTATCTGTAACACAGTAAGAGTAATCGTTTTTTTTCCCACATCCTGTGAGCATGCATTGTTTCATTTTCTGAAAAAAAAAAAAAGACCATTCTAACTGTGATCTGCACTGAAAACAAGGACATTTTGTTTTTATTTATTGACATCCAAGTGCCAGCAACAACAACTGACTGGACACCCAGGATAAATGTAAAGCAGATGAGGAGACCACTTATCTCATTTTTCAGTTTATATTGTAGTATTATCACATCATAAACTGGTACATTAGTTCTCCCTATTATGGAAGAAGAAAAACATGATCCAAAAGATATGCATAATTCCACAAATCCTTCTAGGCCAAGGACATCAGTAGTTAGGAGAATTCTTCAGGTGTTAATAGCAAATTGTAATTTACAGAGAACAACAAACAGGTATGCCTGTGGCTTCCTTAATGATATGGAAAAATATATCAACTTTTCTAACATATGAGATTTCTTCACCCTTGTATGAAACATACGAGCATACAACTAAATAATGTTCATGTGAATCTTGGCTTCCTCCAATGTTAAGCAGTGACTCACAAACCCACCATCTGAGCACTAATGCTTGTGCTAGGCATCCACCACTGTTAAACTTATTCTTCTATTTGGGCAGATAACGAAAGCAGTGTGCATGGTTGTTGCTGTTTAGACAGCCCATGTAAAGACAGCAGCAGTGCTCCTGAGTGGGCAGCGTCTGAGCATGGCTGAAGGCACTTCACCAGAGTGGCCTGTGCAGAGCCCTGAAAAAAACCTCCTGTAAACAACGTGCCTGTTGTGTGGAAACCAGAATGTTCCATATTGTAAGGGTATTTTCATTGGTTAACTAAATTTTTAAGCATTAAAGCTAAGGACTGACTGTCCTCATTTTCTCATGTAGCTACAACTGAAAGTAGCTAAACTGAAAAATAGTCTTAAGTTTAGAGTACTTCAGGCAGTATTTTCAGTGAGGCTGTGACAATATGTCTGAGCTGTCATATGCTTTACAGCAAATGCTCGAGCTGAAAAATTTAAAAAAGAGGAACTGTTATATGAAGCCGATCATTCTGGTTTTGGCTGGCATAGAGTTAATTTTCTTCCTAGTAGCTGATGCAGTGCTGTGTTTTGGATTTAGTCTGAGAACAATACTAATAACACACCAATGTTTTAGCTGTTGCTAGGTAGCACTTACCCTGATCAAGGACTTTACAGTCTCTCATGCTCTGCCAATGATGAGGGCACAGAAAGCTGAGAAGGAGCAGAGGCAGGGCACTAGACCCAAACTAGCCAAAGGGGTATTCCATACCACAGCACATCATGCACCAGTATAGAAACTGGGGGGGAGGCACCCAGAAGAGACCAGTCACTGCTCCTGACTGGTCAGACTGGGTGTCGGTCAGTGAGTGGTGAACAATTGTATTGTTTTGTTTGTTTGTTTGTTTTTCTTTCCCCCTTTTAGTTTTATATCTCTCCTCTTGTTATTCCCTTTATCATTTTTAGTATTAGTATTGGTATGAGTATTATATTCTACTTTATTTTAGTTATTGGACTGATCTTAACGTAATCTATGGGGTTCTTTCAGTTCTCCTCCCCATCCCACCTAGGGAAGAGTGAGGTGAGTGAGTGGCTGTGTGGTACTGAGTTGGTGGTTGGGTTTAAACCACAACACCCATATACTATGTGATCCATGCTGCAGACAAAATCCAGCTACTTTCTCAGATGTGATTTTGTGCCAACATCAAGTGCCTGCTTAGGAAAGCCCAGTGAAGTACACATTGCAAAACCTTTGCTGTTACTGGATTACTGTGGTTGCCACAGAGAATTTTTTAATATTTATATGAGGAATTTTCTGCCTGTGTTACCACCATTTTATTTAGACACTTAGAGAGCTTTGTACGGTCAGCGCGTCTGTGTCATTTGTGGAATTTCTGCTCATATATTTATTTCCTTTCTGTATATATGAGTGAAATAGTGAACTGAATGTCTCTTTTGCTTTTTACTTCTGCAGCAATGGTGCAGGAGAGATTTTGGTAATTTGTTCATCATTTTCACCTATTATCGGATATATGGGGAAATTACTGGGGAATGTATTTTGTTTGAGAAATATTCAGCTTAAAACAAACAAGAAAAACTAAAATTAGTATCTAGCTTGACATTTCTGAAACTAAGACTGTGGTTCCATTGCCTCAGTGTATTTAGCTAGAGTCATCTGAATACCCATTGAATACCCCACTTGGCCCACACTCCAGAGCAATATCTGGACCTATCTCTCAGCCCTGCATATATATTTCACCTATTCTAACATAGAGCAGATGGCATTAGGCACCTTACATTTACACATCTGCATCCCATCCTCAGTATTTTGCTTTTAAGGACCAGGACTTTAATGCCATGCACAAAAATAAGGGAAATGAGATATCATTGCCTCTTCTCCATTCGCAACACCTCCTGAATCCAGCTTGGTGAGTCAAGGCACTGAGCAGAGATGTGAGAGTTCCAGATTCAAATCCCTATTCTGCCTGATTCAGAGCAGACCCTTCCCAAAGACACCTAAACCATCAGCTAACAGCAGATTATCTGCTGTTATACTCTATGTAAAATGAATATTCACACAAGCAGAGATTCAAATCTACATTTTGCAGCAAGGTCCTTACCTTGCCACTGTGATTTTCTTTCCATGTCTATCTTGAAGAATATTTAGCAGTATGAAGCGTAACAGCTGTAAATAGCCTTATCTCAGAAGACTTTGCAAATGTTTTCAAATGCTTCATTTTAGTCACCAAATCAGAAATTCAAACAGTTGCACAGGTCAGATGTTATTAATCTCTCCATTTTTTTTTTGGTCTGCTAAGGAAAAGGCAGTTGCAATGGCTGATTATGGAAAGGCTCAGCACGTAATCCTGAAATGAAAAACATTCAGTGTGCAGTACCTCCATAAGGAAGTGCACTCAACACCCCCATAGAATTATGAGGGTGTATTATGGAAGGAAAACAATTTTCTGTATCTAAATATTTATTCAGTTTTTAATATTCTGTAGCAAAATGAAAATCAACAAAACCTTCTAATTTTTTAACATGTTCTTTCCTGAATGAGACTTTTTCACTGCAGTTTTTTGGCACAGTAGGTCTTACTACTCCCGGCTAATGAAAGATGTCACCCTGAGGAAAATCTTGCTGTAATCAACAAGAATGTAGTCTGTATTAATATTTCAGAAAACTAAGTAGAGGTCTTGGGGTAGCTAAAGAATGGATGTTCAAGGGCTTGTGGACTATCTTCAACATCCGGGTCACTGGTATTGACTTTTCCTATCTATGGTCTTCCAGATTTCTCTTCCTGATTTTATATTAGTGTTTCACCAGACGTGCTCTTTTGAAGATTTCCCTGTTGTGCTTTTGTGCACACTGCTGAAGTGTTATCAGAGTGCACAAAGTGGATTACTCTTGGATTAAAGCAAACTGAAATAAGCATGCCAGGAGCACACCTGGATCACTCCAGCTCCTAACTAGCAAGACCTAGTCCATAATAAACTCCCCTGACAGGCATCTCTCAGGTCTTTGCAAATATATGCTTTGGTCTGCAGATCTGCTCCTATTCAGTATGTACAGCACAAATGTATCCTCTGTATCTTTCCTGTGAAATAGTACATCTTTACTCTGGAGGGAGCAATCACAGTGGTGAGGACACGAAAGATGCAAGACCCTAAAGGTCTTTTCCAATGTAAACAATTCAATGATTCAATGTTTGGGTAAAGGGCACTTGGTGTCACAGGGTGGGAAGAGGTGACAACTCCCCAGTGCCCCTAGGAGGAATGTGGGACCCCCTGTGCACAGGATGAGTACTTCCACACCTGCCATTTGAAGAACCTCCAGGCACAGCTGGATCAGGATCTATCTGCTCATCCCAGGGCTCAAGGAAGCCCAAGAGAGTAGAGGGACACACAGCTTTGAGAGCAGTGGGAAATGTTGGTAGGTGTGGAGTCTGGGTGTCTAACATGCCAGCTCTGCATGTTAGAAGAATGAGGGATGCCAGATGGGCATCCTGAGGAGTTACATGGGTCGGGGGTGGACGGGATGAATGGTTGCGTTGTTTGATCAAAAGCCCTGCAGAGGCCTCTCAGAGCAGCATCAGCCATGAAAGTTCTGGAAAACACAACTGGATGGCTTGGAAGGCCATGCTGACATCCTGCCTGGATGGTGTGCCTCTTTCCCAGCCTTCCCACCAGCCTCCACCACACCCAGCCAAGCAGCTCAGGGCAGCCCTGTGCCTGTCAGCAGGCACTGTTCTTCTGAGCCCTCATTGAAACCCTCAACCCCATGTCTAAACACAGCACTGCTCATGAAATCTGAAGCTCAGGCCTACTGCTTACAGACAACAGAAGAGATGCAACTATCTGTTTTGGGGCAAGTTTTAATCCCCTTTTCAGTTTCAAATCATGTTTCAGTTTTTGAGTGTCATTTTTTATCTTGGCTGTCATCAAGGGCAAGCCAAACCACCTTCATGCTCTTACAAGCCCAGTTCATCACCTTCTGCTTTTCTACTTTCTAAATAACTGCAAATTCCTTAATTCAGACCTAGGTCAAAAGGCTGGACCTACTTCCTCTTTCGTACACATATGTACAGCAGCAAGTATGGACAGACTGCCAGCTGCATCAGACAAGAACGACCCCATCCGTTCATCTGTCCTGCAGTGTCCACGGTGCTGTGACCCCTGCAGGGTGCACCTCTGAATGTAATCAGGTACAGACACATCAGAATTCAGTTCTGACTTTTGGAGACATCCATGTACACGGCCATAAAACTAGTTTTTTAAGAGCAATCCGTTCTGCATACAGTCTGTTGTACGGGTTTCATGTTGAAATAGAGGTCTACCTCCCTTTAAAACACTTCTGTTCTTTCCTGCCTTCTTTTGAGGACAAAGGGATGAATCAGGAGAACACTACGACTTGGTAAAAATTTAAGTACCTCTCTGTTTTTTCTCTTTGTTCCTACACAACTGCAGAGGGTACCTGCAACTTCTTAGATAAGGAAAATCATGTATTTAATTTATTGTGTAGTATATATTAACTTAGAACAAATGTACTCATCTTTACTGTCAATGGAGACTATCAGATACCTTTATTGCTTCTGTTTAAAAAGGCTCCTGTTATCAGCTGAAAGAAACATACCCATCTACTATGCATTTGTTTCTTCTGATGTTAGTTGTCTGCCAAACAGCAACTGCTGACTGACAAGCAGATTTAGGTGTAGGAGAAATTTTTATTTAGACATAGGGAAGTCTTAAAGTAGGAGGACACTAAATAACTATCCAAATACTTCAGTTAAATAGAAGGCTTCTGAAATAGCATGCATCCAGTATTTTTAGCTGTCAGTGGGAATTCAGTAGATTGAAAAATGTGTCCAGTAATACATTTCTTCTATAAACTAAAGAGCAATCTTGCAAGGAGCTACTGCAGAATTGAAAAAATGTATGTCTATGCACATTTTTTTAACTCTTCTGGGAAACTGCAGAAGGCACTTACAGAAAAACTTGCAGAAAGCTGTGTATCCTCATTGCAGATTATGTCAATCCAAACCTGGAAAGTTCCATCCGTATTTTTTTATCTTTAATTTAACGTATACATTAATTAATTAACAAACAAAAAGAAAGGACTAAGCAGCAAAATCACTTAGCTCTTTCTAATCAGTCTCTGGCTGCATGGTGCCAATTGCGTGGTGTTAGCTGCAATCTGCCACTGACAGATGCATTCAGGTTTGGAAGCTGTTACTTAACCTAGGGGCAGTGACAGTGTTTGGATAATTCTGATGTTATCCTGAGAGGATTAGGATGCAAACACAAATTTAAATTCTCTTCTCCAATCAGTATTTGAAGATGAGGTACATTTGAAGGGGACCGGCTGTCATGAAACTAATTTGGCCTATATTTTTATTTGAACATATGTGGTTTCTCAAAGGAAGTGGATTGTAGGCAGAGATGAAAGCAATTCAGTGCCTCTGATCTCTGGGATGTCACTTCCAAATGAGATCACCTTCAGTGATTGTTTTATGTTTCTGTCACCGATTGGTGGATATTTAGAGAATTACAAATGTACTCTTTTCAGAGTTTTGAAGAACTGGACTAGATACTTCTTTATTTTTCTTCAATGTACAATGCATGCCATGGAAACAATTGGGGACTTTGTTGGTTTCAGGGTAATGTAATTTCTTCAGAATTGAAGTAAATGGCATTTTCCGAAGACAGACACAGAGATACCACCAAAACCTTCTGTTTCCTCCTCAAATCCATAACAGCACAAAATGCATCTAGAATTATTTTGAACTCCTTTTATTGTCCCCAGACAAAAATAACAATGCAAGGAAACTATAAGTAGTAAGAGCATCACCACTTTTCAAATGTAAAAGCTAGACTTGTGTTTTTATACACAGTACATCACAAAATCCTTACACAACGAAAAAAGTGAACCCGAGATGAATTTTTTACACATCAGAAAAAGTCAAAAGACCTACTGCTGCTCTTATTAGAGGCATGAGAAAATTGTCAGTTTCTATTTAATCTTCTGTTTGTTGATGCATTTTAATAAGAAACACAACAATAAGATTCACCTTTCAAACAACTAATTGAGATGGAAAATATCACCTCTGTTGCTATATTGGTATTTCAATATATATACTAATTGGTGAGTGCTTGACTTCTTACATCTAGCAGTGTATTGTGATAGCTTCATGCATCTAATCTTCCCAGATCATTAAAGGAGGAGGGAGAAAATGCACTTTTTAGAAGAAGACATGAAAAAAAGTTATGGTATTAAATCTTTCTGATAGAGCTGCTTACCCCCTAGTGATTTGGATTGTAAAAATTTGCATCTATTGCTTAGAGACATAAAGCATACTATAAAAACATTAAATAACACCAAGCATTTCTACACTTCCCAATTGTGGACAAAAGCTCTAGAAAACAGGCAGCTTCCTAGAATGGGAGATTTTCCTGGCATGATGTTTACAGACCCATATGGTTTTCAAATTTATTTATAGCACATTATTCATTTTCCAAATAAAACAAAGAGACAGTTTTTGTCACAACCATTTACTGTAAAACATAGTTTTTCTAAAAAGGAAGGAATTAGCAAACAGCATCTAAACTACATGTTATGGCTCCAAGTCCTCAATAGGCACCGCTTGCCATTACTAAAAAAAATGATGTTCTTTAGAGTTTGTAGAAACATGAAGAACAGCTTGAGTGTAAAAAGCTGTTGAGTATTTACTGAACTTTGAAAATGGTCTGATTTTACTACCCTGTGTTCTGCCTTGAAATGTTATTTCTGTATGTTAAGCATCAATACTGATTATATAGTTCCACCGAGGACCATAACTACAAAATGCCAAACTAGAAGTGTGAGAAGATTCGGGGCTTAGGCTTACATGTCCAAAAATGAATAATGAAAACCACTACTTCTTTTCCTTCCTCAGCACTCTCTCTTTATTTCCAGCTGAAATAAATTGTTAATTTTGCATCTCATTGTAAGGCTGGTTTCATAGCTTTTGTATTGCTTGTCCTTGGAGTCTGCTGTGATTTTTTAATTATTCACATCGAAACCTCATATATTGCCTCTCTATAACACTCTTGCTGCTCTCCAGGCTTCATCCGCTATACCAAAGAAAAACAATGGAAGAGATGAGTCTGAAAATAACGTCTTAAAACGAATACATTTTTTTTGTTCCTTATTTAAGGAATATTCTTATTCAAGTCACCACCTTTCTAGATTTGACATTTTCAAGTTTTCCTCTGCAATAAGAAAAATTAAAAAATGATAACCAAGATACCAAGTGTCAGGAAAGTTAGCGACTTTGCTTGCAAGAACACAAGAACAGGTTCACATGGAGGACCTTTGCCTTTGTGCAGAAGACATCTGAGTTTCTAGAAAATTTTTTAAGCCTGCACAGAGCACATGGAAGTTTCTAGGGTCCTGTTCAGACAGAAACCTTCGGCCTAATAGGTTGTTTCCAGAATCAGGTTTGTACTTTCAGTCTGAGTCTGTACAAAACTGCAGGAAGATTATTTCTCCTGGTATACTGAGGTTAATTCATGAACCAGAAAACACTTGATAAACTTCATTGTTGTAATGCTGACTTTCAGAAAGCTAACCTTTAAACTATTTAGCTAGTCTGTTGTAAGTTTTGGATCAAGGCATTCCCTGAAGAGAAAACCTACATTTTTAATGAAGTCAGATTCACAGACAAAGAGAAGTTGTAACATTAGAAGTGATGTAGTGGTAGGAATATGTTTAATGTCAAGTTATGTGACAAAAGCTTTTCTGCACACCCACAAATGAGCACAGTGGGGAAGCTCACATAACACCCTGCTCCAGCTGCTCCCAGGCCCATCACAGGAGCCATAAGCCCATCAAAGGCCCATCTCCACAAGCGCAGAGGAGCACAGGGGTGCAAAGACAGGTGCAAACCCAAATTAAGGACTCAGAGGAAATGACATTGACATGCTGTCCAGATGCTTCTCAGGACTGACTCAAGACAGCCTCAGCCCTATGGCCCAAGTTTGAAACCCATGAAGAGCAGTCAACCCCAAATTATCTTTTGGACTGAGGGAGGTTGCTCTCTAGGGCTGAAGGATATGTGACAATGTGCAGTGGAAGAGCATATGGGGATTGCACAAGACTTATTATGGGACGTTTAGGGAAGGAGCCAAAAATTAAGGAAGTCATGGATTTAGGTGATTTTGGGAGGATTAAGTGCGGAAAAGTAGAGGTAAAAGAGGCTGGCCATCTGTAAGTACTTGGCTGGTTGGTGCTGTTTTCTGGCCAGGCCCCATGTATATGTGGGGGTCTGAGACAAGAAGAAATAGCCTCAAGTTGTGCCAGATGAGGTTTAGATTTGCTATAAGGAAAAATTGCTTCACTGAAAGGATTATTAAACACTGGAAAAGGCTGCCCAGGGAAGTGATTGAGTCACCATCCCTGGATATTTAGAAGATGTATAGATGTGGCACTTAGAGACATGGTTTAGTGGTGGATTTGACACTGCTAGGTTAATGGTTGGACTTTGTGATCTTAAGGGTATTTTATAATCTAAAGGATTCTGTAATTCCCTCATCATGTGTGTCTGCTGCTAGGTGACACGGTGGCATCACTCACTGAAGCTCAGGAATGCAAAAGTCTCTGTGTAGCCAGCATGATTTCTCTAGTCTTTTTCAGCTAAAGCCCTGTAAATCTGCTCTGCCTTTTGTTAACTCGGATCACTGCAGCAATGAAGCATAAAGAATACTCCTCTACTGCCATACAGTGTCTGCCTACAAGTGGCCAAAAGAAACATTTTCCCAGCTTTGTCCCAGCTGCATTTGCTGGTGGCACTCTAGGTGCTAAGGGAGGCTTTGTTTGACAAAATAAAAGTGAACAGAAGAAAGGAAGAGACAGCAACTTCTTCAGCTAGTGCTAAGTGAGGGAGATCTATGTGATAGCAGATTTTTCTCCCAGCACTAAATTCTCTCTTGGGAAACTCAGAAGACACTCCGTATTCTCTATTCAAGAGCTAGCAAAAGAAAAAGAAAACTTGTACAGGACTTCTCATTCATCTGTACAAAAATGCATTAAAATGGTTGTTTCTTCCAATATCGGAAGGGGGCCTTCCAGCATCTGAAGAATGCCCAAGAGGGACTCTTCATCGGGTACTGTAGTAATAGGACAGGGGCGAACGAGTTTAAACTTAAAGAGGGGAAGTTCAGGTTAGATGTAAGGAAGAAGTTCTTTACTGTAAGGGTGGCGAGGCACTGGAGTAGGTTGCCCAGAGAAGTGATAAATGTTCCATCCCTGGTGGTGTTGAAGGCCAGGTTGGACAGAGCCTTGGGTGACATGGTCTAGGGTGAATTGTCCCTGCCTATGGCAGGGGGGTTGGAACTTGATGATCTTAAGGTCCTTTCTACAATTTTATGATTCTATATACAGTCTATTTTACAGATATAGAAAGTGAGGCAGTGCTTAAGTAGTTCCTTTGTAATTGCAAATTCTTGTCAGCCACAGAAAAGTAATGGGAAAATCTGCACATGGTATTAGTAAGGGATAATTACCCATAGGCCTAAGACTCACAGTAACACTGTAACAGTACAAATGTTTCTCTTTTTTTATTTTGTTTCAGGCCAAATGCAAATGCTACCTGATTGAGCGTAGTATTTCATCATTTCACATTTTTATCCACTCTTTGGCGTTTTTTGATGTTTTGGTTGGAAATGAAGACAACTAATAATCATAGGGTTTCACAACAATGTCTTTAAAATACTTTAATTAACATAGGATCATTTTGCTATGAAATACCATACAACATATAATACAGAAGGGAACAGGTCAAGGAATGGAAAAGACTGGTAGGAAAGCAACACTCCAAAAATGCGTTTACATTAGTCTTTCTAATAAGGGCAGTAAAATTACGTTTATGTACAGCTGAGAGAAACTACAAATGTCTGTGTGCAACTTAAAGAAGATTGAATAAGAAGAAGCTCACAGCAGGCAAGTCCATCACATTTCCTTCTGTTGCAAGCAGTCAGTCCAAACCTGATGTAAACCCAGGTGAAGATCTCACTTAGGTTCTGCCTGCTCTTCATTTTTGTTGAGCCACTGAGCCAGCAAGCCTAAAAACCTCCCTGCATTTGCAGAATGTCCATCCTTGAGATGTGGAGTAGGAAGATTCCTGTTTGTCCACAGAGCTGAAAAATACCAGTTTCAAAATTTTAGGCTCATGGAGATAACACACTGGTGGCTTGCAGGACTGATTTCCCAATGAAGTATCAGAACATGTGTACTTCAGATCTTAAGGTACACCTTATCATTTGAATAAGTCTTCAACTGATTCAGTGATTTTGTAACACATTCAAAATTTTCACTGAATTTGGCTCTGCTTTTGACCACATGATAGTGTGACAGAATCTGTTGTTTCACCTCCAGTGGTGCATGCTGTCTCCCAGAAGTCTGAGAAATATCACTTGTCATTTCAAAAGCTGTAATTTCCAGCATGGGTTTGTCTCCACTCTTTCTTGGCAACTTTGAAATATCATGATCATAATCTGTGAAGTAATAAAAGCAGCTGAATAAATTTGCAATTAATCTTTCTGGTTATTTTGGGTTTATTTCTTGTAATGGTCTTGTATTAAAACCCTGTGTGGCAAGATATCATCAGTTACTTAGCATTTACAGTAGGAGCAGGCTTCTTTCTTCAGGAGGTCATTGGAAATTTAGGATCTTATTTGTATGCTTTTGCCAAAGATCAACTTGCTTAGATTTTAAGAGTGTTTTTTTGCTGTCTCGAGCATTTTTTCAGTTAAGGAATCCAGACTGTATGAAAACTTCCATATATCCCCAGTCAGATGCAGCTTGTCCCTAAATACTACGCAACGCTAAGACAGCAGATACCAGCTGATGTCACTGATATCAGCATGATGCAGCCACTCAAATTGCTGAACCTGAATGATCACATCCACATTCAAAAGTGATTTACATGGAAAGGCATGACATGCTTGGTGAAACAGGAAAGTTAACTGCTGGAAAAAATAAAAGTTCTTTTTAAAAATTGTTTTCAGTCAGGCATGATTTAAACTATTTTGTTTTAACACCTTGGAATTCTTCATCTTCTTTGTACCCCACTCAATCACTACTCTTGTCAGCAGAACTTGTGCAGGCTTGAAAGGCAGAACACAGCCAACACTGTCTGAAAGATTTTCTGTGAAATTTTTACGTGGCCTCTGGCTTTTGCAGCATCCTTTTTTCTTTTTTTTTTTTTCTGTGAAAGACCTAAAATTAAGCAATAGTCACTGTGAGGAACGGAGCAGCATAAAGATAATAAAGCGTTAATTTGGGATAACTGCTCTTATGATTCTGCTAAGTAAAAAATCCTCTGTCAAAAGGTGCTCTAACAAACAAATGATTGAAATTTGACTAACAGGCGTGGCAGCCAAGTCAGAGACATCCCAGACTTTGGGTCTTCAACAGTGTCTGGCTTTTCTTTTCTAGGTGAAAGAACAGCTTGGAGTTACGTAGGGACTAAAGAAAGGAAGAGGGGATAAAAATCAGTGGGAAGACTTGGAGACAGTCTGAGATAAATGGCAAGGCAATCTCAGATTCCTGTTCTCTGATATGACAGCACTGCCATAAAGTGATGGCAACCAGTAGCAAAATTTGAGAGGAGGAAACTAAGAGTTTGCTATGCTTCAGAAAGTCAGCAGGCAAGGAAGGGGAGGAGCAAGCAGAGATAAAGAAAGAAAAGCCAAACCAGAGACAAATGGACCTTCTGGGAAGTATTTTTGCAGCTGGAGAAGAAAGGAAACAGATTCCCTCACAGACCAGTCTTTAGCCCTGTCAGCAGCAGCTGGGTAGGCATCCATTCCTTCCTCCAGGTGCCCCACAAGATATCATTTCTTCTGCCAGAGTAAGAAAGTTTAAAAAGCTATTAATTTTCACATCTGTCCTCCTGTTTCCCTAAATTAGTAAAAAGAGGGAGGGAGGCTATGTTTCTTCTGCTACAGAGACCGCTTCCCTTATAGCTGTCTCTTCTTTGAAACAGATGTGATCATACTGTAGTACCTAAAAAACACCTCTCAAGTCCATGCTAAAGTCAACATTTATTGTGCTCACATTTCCATTTTCAACTGCTTTTTGTTCCTTGCTTTCTTAAATTATTTCTGTTTCCTCTACTATTTTTTATAAGGCCTCTGAAATGTCAAAATATTGATGTCTCCCATGTGAATAAGAGATTCTTCCAATTAATGAGGGTGGAGTAAGGAGACTTGACTGCTAACTATGCCTTTAGAGAGCATTACTGTTTCAGGTACCTGATTATCTAATCTTTCAACACTGAGTACGAACAACCTGAAGTGTATAATGTTCATCAAAAAAAAAAAAAAA
>NDXB01013249.1:428-22791 GCA_002631895.1 Agapornis roseicollis | reverse complement strand
TAAAAAAAAAAAAAAAAAAACAACCCAAACCAAACAGTAACTGAAAATGGGTCTTTTTACATTAACAACTAGTCAATGTTTCTTAAATCTCAGGAAAATTGTGGAAGAGTATAATAACATCACGAGTTGCGTTTTGTGAACCAATGCATTTTGAAATATAAGCTGCACATCATACCTCATTTTCCAAGTAATTTGTACATATAGTTATCAAGTAATGATTCTATGTGATAGCCTCCATTTAGCATTTGCACACTAACTGGAAAATCCTTTGTTTCTAATTGACTATAATTATTATTTGCTTATATTTGCTGTCAAGGAAAAATAGAAGTTCTGTTCTTTCTTCACTAACCTGTTTAAGCTTCTGCAAAATACACTAAAGCTTATTATGTTTGTTGCAACATTAAAACAGGCATTAGATTGGATGCTTCAGGAAGTTAAACTAAATTCAACTATATACACAGGGACAAACACAATGGAATTGGTTATTGCAGGGAGAAGCACTTTCTGCAAGATATGCCTAACTCCCCAGTTCAGACTCTCTATTCAGGTGTGCCTTTCAGCTTCTACTGCATGGAGCCCACTGTAATAGTCACTCCCTACCTACCTTCAACCTACAGAAATACAGCACTTAAGCCAAAGTCCCCTCACCCTTTCGATTTTTCTTTTCCCTTTAAAAAAATACTTTTTTCTATTTTGGGGGCTGCTTTTGTTCCCAGCTCCCCAGTGGGGGCAAAGCCCTTCAGTGACTCTTGGCTGAGCAGCAGATGTAATGTGCCGCATGACACTTGGGTTGTAATGCTGATGAAGGAACCAGCCAAACCCCAGCACAGATAAACATATTTGAACTTAGTCTAGGGCAAAGCAAAAAGTGGTATCCATTCCCTGCCCCGCCATCTGCAAAAGAACTCTAATTCACAGGCTGTTGAAACCTCTGCTTTTTTATTTTTACCCACTCCTAATATCCCCCCTCCCCAAAAAAGGAAAATAAAACCCAAACAACTAAGACACTGAATGAAACAGTGTTAGAAATGAGGGCTGATCTGTAAGTTGATCCTGCATGTAGAAGGGCCACAAGCAAAATCCCCCAAGTCAAAGAAGAACCAGTGAGGGACAGAGACAATCCCTGGCTAGGACTGTTAGGGGTCCTTGAACAACGCAGCACAATAAGTGGTAAAAGGACTGCATAGTCTGATACTGCACTGTGCTATAAATTGACACCTTGTATAGCAAAGTGCAAGGGCTTCTACCTTTCTGACCAGGGTTTCCTGGGAACACCTGTGCATGCTGGTACCACATGACTCTTCTGCAACAAGCTTCCTGCATCTGGCGCAAATTTACAGAGGTGCTGACCCACAAAGACGAAACAAACATCCTCCAAGCTGCACAGACTAGTCCTCATGCCTTCTGCTCAAAATCCAAAGCACGCTTGTTGACCCTGCCTTGTCAAGCAAGAAATTATATAACCACATTTATACTTCATGTAAGAACTGCATAAGCCAAAGAACTTCAGATTTGTCAGAATGACATGCCACTATACAGTTTTCTAGCAGACATATCAGTATGCAGTCAAACTCCTGCTCTATGTGGAGATGACTAAAGCATGAGTCTTACTAGAAGCAAGGCAGGCCATTAATATTGATTTATACTTCTTTTCAGATTAAGGAGTGAGGAAGGCTTATTTTGTAAGCCTTTTTTAAAAACCCCTAAGCACAGAAGACCTAAAGGTATATTTTTTCATTATTACTTTCCATTACACCCAAGGCCCTACAATTCAAATTAAAGATAAATACTGTCACTCCAGCTCATTGCTAGTATTTTTCTCCCCTATGATGACTATCCTCTTTTTCCTTCTTTTTTTCCACCCTTTATGGCTGCAGTGCAAAACTACAACTGACGCAGAAGGTCAGCACCATGCACAAAGCCAGCACTGAACTGGACTTGTGGGCCCAATCTCCTGCACTGTGGTGCCTTTCTGAAAGGGAGCGTGCAGCTCAGCCTGCAATGTTGTGCTTGGATGCTGTACAGGTCTCCAAAGAAAAACAAAAAAAAAAAAAAAAAAAAAAAAAAAAAAAAAAAAAAAAAAAAAAAAAAAAAAAAAAAAAAAAAAAAAAAAAAAAAAAAAAAAACCCCAAACAAAACACACACCTTGTTTTCATTCTAGCCGTGTTTACATAAAGGCTCTAAAGATCCCAAACAGCAGGTTATTTCTAACCCCCGGCCTCCTTCCCAACCCCTGTGTCCCTCTCCAGCCAGCCCTCACAGTAACAGCCTGCCATTCTCTGCAGTAGTGATGGTTAAACATCTGGCCATAAATTGCCAGTGCTGCAGGCTTTGAATCGTAACTATTTATTCTAGCTGGAGAAAGGAGGCAGAAATGCTTGACTGCATCTTAAGCCCAACTCTACTGGCATGGCAGTTTTTGTTACAGCATCATCGCTTGGCACCTAGGCTAAACTGGCCAACAAACCCATTTTTAGCTGAAGTAATGTTTGCAGTGAATTAGCCAGTACTTATGTGACTGACTCTAACATGGGTGATCGAACTTCACTCAGCTTTTCCTTACAAAACAGAGGGGAAGTATGACCTAGCAGTCTGCAGTTACATGTATACCCATACATCAGTTGCAGCCCAGAAGACAAAGCAAAGTACTATTTTACTTAGAAGCTCATCAGGGCAGACCTCATGGTTTCACTTAGTACCATAACATATCCCAACCAGGGCACAAAGGAGGTCCTTGCACAATGGGTCTAGGCAGTGCACTGGTACAAATGATGAATAAGAAGAGAATGTAAAGAAAAACTAAATCCCTGTAAATCCCTGTTTTCACATGCCCTGCTGCAATTCTGCTTGCTCAGCCAGGAGAGCTAGAAACACAGATTTAATCAGCAGAAAAAGACTTCAGCCAGCTGACAAGGTTTGCTGTGGCTTCTGCTCATCATTTGGCACACACTGAGTAGAGCAAGGAAGCTGTTTCAAGTAGCACTTACAAATACATACTTTGAGACCAAGACTGATAGCACACTAAAGCTACTTACTTCTCCTGCTTAAGGACTGTAATCCACTGAAGCCCTGGGTAATTTCACCACAGTTCTTAAGGCCACTGCATTTGGCCCTCATCCCCTCAGGTGACAACTGAACTGCCCCTCCCATTTGGGGAGGCACAGGCAAACACCATATTCCACTTGCCTTTTACTTTTTTATTTTGGTTTTGTCTATTTTATGCATTATTAAAATGGCAGAAATAGTTAGGAGAATGCACTTGAAAGAAATTCAAACTCATGAAGATAAACACCTGACTTTTTATCCTAAACTTCAGAAAACAAAAGCACTTCTCTGTGTCCTAGCACAGATTACATCTGAGGTTTGGCACTGTGCGGTAATTTTTTTGCTTATTTTTTTAATATTTCCCCCTTCCACATAACTCATAAAATCACAGAATGGTTTGGATTGGAATGGACCTTAAAGCTCATGTAGCTTCACCCCTCCTGCCATGGACAAGGACACCTTCCACTAGACCAGGTTGCTCAAAGCCCCATCCAGCCTAGCCTTGAACACTTCCAAGAATGGGCAGACACAATTTCTCCGGGCAATGTGTGCCAGTGCCTCACCACCCTCTTAGTAAAGAACTTCCTCTTAATATCTAATCTAAATCTGCCCTCTGGCAGTTTAAAACCATTCTCTTTTGTCCTGTCACTACCTGCCCTTGTAAAAAGTCCCTCTCCAGATTTCTCATATGCCTCCTTTAGGTACTGGAAGGCTGCTGTAAGGTCACCCCTGAGCCTTCTCTTCTCCAGGCTGAACAAGTCCAATCCTCTCAACCTGTTCTCATACTTGTATCAGATGAAATCTGCATGGCTATTTTTAATGAACTTTCTCCAGCAGCACTTACCAAGCTGCCAGCCTCTCTCATCCCTGAACAGCTAATACCAAACTCACTGGAAGTCTGTGATCCTAATGCATAGGTATAAAGACTCTCATAAGCACCACATTTTACAGGTAGCTGTTACAGACCTACACAATTCCTGACAGCTATCCAAGCCCAGCCTATGTGCTCACGCTAACCATGGTCTCATGTATATCTATTCCTGAACATATTATATATTCACATATATGACATTTGTAATTTGATCTTACATTAAAAATACCTCCTAAAACCACATTTTAACAAAAGTCACCATTTCAGGGCTTTTAACTTCACAGGAGGTTTATTTTTTTTGCTTCTACTCCATTAAAACAGTGCCAAGGATCAATCTTCCATTGCTTATATTAAAAGCTGCTAACTTTTCATCTGAAATTTATATTCAAGATTCTTAAATTATGAAGCAATAAAAGGTATATTTGCAAAACCACAGAATTCTTGCAAATAAAACTGCCCCACTGAGTCACCTATACTTTCCTTAAATGTATCCTTTGTAATATTTTGGGCCAGAGGCAGTGCATTTGGTTTTGGTGCAAACTGTCTGTCCTGGGTTCAGCAGCAGCACTCATTTTTCTCCTTCTTAGTAGCTGGTGCAGTGCTGTGGTTTTGACTTTCAGCCTGGGAACAGTGTTGATAGCACTGATGTTTTTAGTTGGTGCTCAGTAATGCTTACTCTGATCAAGGACTTTGTGAGTCTTATGGTCTGCCAGGGAGGAGGGGAAGCTGGGAGGAAGCAGAGACAGGACACCTGACCCAAACTAGCCAAAGAGGTATTCCATACCACAGCACGTCATGCCCAAGGTGTAGAACTGGGGGCAGTTATCCAGAAGTTCTAGTTCACTGCTTGGTCAGCCTGGGTATTGGTCAGCAGGTGGTGAGCGGTTGTGTTCTCTTCCCTTGTCATTTCTCTTATCATTATTATAACTGGTGGTAGCAGCAGTGGTTTGTGTCATACCTTAGTTACTGGACTGGTCTTATCTCAACCCATGGGAGTCACATTCTTCTGATTCTCCTCCCCATCCCTCCAGGAGCTGGGGGGTGGTAGTGGGGGAGAGACTGTGTGGTCTGATTTACAGCTGGGCTTAAACAATGACACCATTGCATGCACGCTAAGTATTAGTTATGAACTTGCAGCAACAGCAACATCTTAGAAAAGGAACTTAACTAGGGCTAGGACATCAGATGTCCTTTAATTCTGCTTCATGCACAAACACATGTATTCCAGCTTTACTACAGTCTTTATCATCACCTTTTTAAGTTTCTGCCAGACATTACTTTGTCACGGAACATTACTGAAGGTTGTAGGAAGAAATAGAGAGATATTCTCTCAAATTTTATGCTTATTACCATTCTTCTGATATAGCTAGGCCATGGCAACACTCCTGTTCAGTATTATTTTTGGCTTGGGTCACAGCATTACTTGTATGCTGCCTTTTTTTATATGCTTATTAGGATCATGAACCGAGGAAGAAAATAATTTCCTCAGAGGAAGCCTCCAAAATTGGAGACTGTTCTCAGAGTTAAAACTGCAGCTTTTAGGAATCCTTCTTAAATTTAAATCCTATGCTGGGGAATGGAAAACAGAGGGATGAACTTGGCTAGCACTTAGTTAAAAAATCAGTTCAATGATGCCAGTTCATCTCCCACCAGATATCCCATTTCATCTGTTCATTTAGGGAAAGCAGGCAAATGACTGCAAGATTTACCATTCTCTCATGTCTACACTTAACTACTAGAAAGGTAGCAAGAAGGCACCACACTTTAGAGATCACAAAAACTTACATTCTGATGTGCAATCATTATGCCTGTGCAAATGAAAATGTTTTATAGTAGCATTTGTTTTTCCTTCCTTCAGTGCCATCCCTCACAGCATACTTCTGTTCTGCTGGAATCAAGTACAGATCTCCTGATAGCTTCAGCAGAAGAACAATCAGGCTGGACAGAAGTTGTAATGGGTAAAAAACTGCTGTAACTTGCATAGAGGAAAGTATGACAGTAGTAACAATCAATAGCTTCTATCCTGGAAGATGGAGCACTCTAGAAGTCTTCAGAGATTGTCTCTCTGATTCTGTTGTATTTTCCTTTATTTTATTCAATATCTTTCAGATACAGCTCTCTATGTGTTCAAATCTAACTGTCAGCATCTTTACAAAAATTACATTGCCATTTTAATATTAAAATTACCTTTCTAGCTTTCTACAAAAGAAAATCTTACATACTTATTATGGAAAATGAAGGTAAAATAGAACATGTATAAGTTCTGTGCCAAAGAATACAAATCTTATTTGGACTTCGTAAGTTTAGGAAGTGGCTCAAGAACAGCCCAGCTGAGTGAAAATGTGATCTTTGCAACGCTGCTAAAGCCAGCAAGAATAGTTCTTGGGAGGAACCTTGTCATTTTGTTAGATTTATACCTACTGCATTTTGGGTTTTTAAATAATAAAATGATTCTGTGGGTATTATAATTGTATTAGAATTATTTTCCATTTTCTTGTGCTTTATTTAGATTCATTTATAAATCTTTCATTTCCTGACTATCAATGTGACAGGAAAGCATGACAGGAAGTACTACCAATGCTACTAGTAACTTACAGAGAATATGGAATACAAGAAAAAATACAGAAGATACCCTTCTCTGTGCTTAACATGCTATGATTCAGAAAAATAAACTGCTATATTGACACAATTTGTCCCAAGGATTATGAATCTTTGACTGTAGAACTAGCTGCTGCTGCACTACATATGTACAAGTATTGCCAAATCCCAAATATCTCAGATATTTTCTATAGTACAGTGGATTACATTTTTATTGTAGAATTGAAATGGATCAAGGAGATTCTGATGGTAAAGGTGCAATCACTTATTTTCAGGAGTGCAGGACTGCTCCTTTCGTGCATCAGAGGAAACAGGCACTGAGAGACTACAAAGACTGAAACAGCAATCAGGACCAAAAGGCAATGTTTGTGGTGTGCTTCAGGCCAGCTTTCAACAAGCTCTTGCTTTCCCCCTACCAAACAGGGCAATGCAACCTCTGTTGATGCTGACAACAAAGAATTTGGTCTGCGCTCTTTCAGTGTTTTTATGAAATAAATGGCTTTGACACCTATGAAGGACTGTAGAGACTAAGGAACACTGACTTTGCTGGGTCCTCATTGCTTCTTGTCCCATGTCACTGGCAAGAATGTAGTACAATACAGGCTAATGTGGATAAAAAGAAGTTAAGATAAACCTGGCAGGACCCACCTACCATGGACTTGCCAGGGTCAGATAAGTACAAGCCCAAAAGACACTAGTGATTACTGTCTCAAAGCTGATGCCAGTTATTAGGCACAACTAAGCAGACGGCTGGAGCACCTCTCCTATGAAGACAGGTTGAGAGAGTTGGGCTTGTTCAGCCTGGAAAAGAGAAGCCTCAGGGGTGACCTCACAGAAACCTTCTGGTACCTAAAGGGGATTTACAAGAAATCTGTAGGGGCTTTTTACAGAGCATGTAGTAATAGGACAAGGGGGAATGGCTTTAAACTGACAGAAGGGAGATTTAGATTAGATACTAGTTAGAAGTCCTGGCACAGGTTGCCCAGAAAAGTGCTGGATGCCCCATCCCTGGAAGTGTTCAAGGCCAGGTTGGATGGGGCTTTGAGCAACTTGGTCTATTGGAAGGTGTCCTTGCCCATGGCAAGAATTAGATGGACTGAGAACTTCAGCTGTTTCAGCCATACAGCAATTACTCTTTCTTTGTTAGCTGTGAAATAAATAACCAAACCAAGAAATCAACATCCATGTTAACCAAGCTAATAACAAGAAAACATACAGCTATGTTTGGAAGCTCATTAGCAAAAAGCACAGACATACAGACATTCCCTTACACAAAACCTCTTTCACCAGCATCAGATACAGAATACTTTCTACATTTGTCACCTTTCAGGTCTGAGTTTCCAGCACACTCCTTGTTACATACAATTAGCCCCACGCCAAGGTTTGGTACATTTTGTAATAAATCCCTGACCACATTTGCTTCAGGCTTGGCAGCTCTGGAAAGGCTCTATTCATGGGGGTAGCAGCAAGCCACAGGACGCACCACACCACACAACTCACTTGCAGAATTCCAGCACACTACAGATTTCAACAAGCCATCCCCTCCCTCCTCCTCTCAAACAGCCTGACATATGACTGTGATTAAGTAGGATATGAAAAAGCTCCAATAATTTTTCTCTTTTTCATCCCTCACCTCCCTTTTCCACCTCTTTTCCCTTCAGACAAACCCCACTCACCTACCCCCCCAGAAAACCCTGCCTTCTCAAACAGCACTGCATGTTAGGTAGGAATTCTTAGTTTTAATTCTTTTTTTCTTGCCAGTATTTAAAACACTAACCATCTGTCATTTGCAGGAAGACTGTCCCTCCTTCTCAGATTCCTTCAGCTTTGGAGCACTACACTCACAGCACAGCATAAGGATAGCTCTAGGCTGGGAAAGCTCTCTGTGAGGCCCCTGAGAACAGCAGCAAAGGCAACCATTGGCCATGGGGCCATCTCTTCATGAGCAATGCAAACAGGGAAAAACCTCATGTGTTTCCAGCATTCAGACAGCTAAAACGACAAAAAGGGAGCAGGGAGAGTGACCATGCAAACATGCAAACCACAGAGAGCATGAGTGGGAAAAGGGTTATCTCCATAGCATGCATAATGGATTTCTCTCCGCACTCTGTGGGTCACACGTGCTGGCAACACTAGGGTAATCCCCTTTTTTGGCATCCAAAAATCCATTCAGAAGAAAGTGGAGCCCTGGGTAAAGAGGCTTCATCATGCTTAGCAGCAACAGTGCATCTAGGCTTCAAATGTGCTTTTCTTTAAATGAAGAAAAGGTGAAATACCTCCAATAACTCAGTATTATCGTATCTTTCATAGAACAGAACCCCAGCTGTTACACTCGTACATAGTTCAACTTGGGTTACTCCTATGACACCTTCCAGCACTGCTAAAGCACCTTTGCATGTGCTTCAATCCTTCTTTCAGCTTAAGGCACACACTCACCAAGCTTTGTCTTTTCTCTTTTGCCCTTCTGCATAAGGAATTGCCACAGAAATAACTGGGATACTGCTAATCTGTAACACCTCCACTGTCCTTCCTTGTAATGCAAAAGATGGATGACATTTAGAGGGCATAAGCTAAGCTCCAAAGTAGAGCTGTAGCTCTACAGCTGTAGCTGTAGTCAAGAATCAAGAGACAGCATGCAAAAGGTCATATTGTGTTAACAGGCCAGCTTTTCTGCAGGTCTGATTTTTCCTGGAGTCCCTGCTTTTAGGATCTATCCTTCCCACAGAACCTTCACTCTGCCAGAAGGGTGCTCACCAAAGCCTGCACCCAAATTACAATACACCCTTTCAACATGATAAAGCATAAATTCATGCCACAGCTGACTACAGCTAGAGGCAAAACCTAATGAGAAACTAAAAGAGAAATTAAACCGGGAATATATCTAATTAACTATCTTTGCCTTGTTAATCTACCATTTACCTTGCCAAAACACTAACCTAAATATGCATCCTAACTTTATGTCACCACTTTGCTTGCCTAGAGCCACTGAATACCAGAACCCATTTTCTTCTTTCTCAATCCATCTTTTACTGAATTCAAGACTCATGAAACAGTAGAACAGCTGCCTATGGCAAGCCTCCTCATCAAACCATAGCAGCTATAGAACGTATTAAATTCATCTGAAGACAAGTCAAACCTGCCCAACACTTTTAAAGCTACATAGCTGGTGCCTAATCTCCTTTCAAAAAGCCAAGTTCACCTTCTGCTAAAGCACTGCCTGTTCATGCAGCCTAGCTCAGTTTCCTACAATGACGGAGTTTCATTCACAACTGACTTTCAGAGAACTTGATTACATAGCATCACATCATGTTTCCAAGGCTGCTGTTTACCTGAACACAAAGCACCACAGTAGCGAGATCAAAAGCTGTAAAAGCTGAAAGATTATTTAATAAAACAACAATGCTAAATTTACACGTTGCCTTGAAAGATCTTTCAGGAGTTTTTACACAGCTTTCTCCCAGCCACTTCATGACTGTGTACACATAGTCCCAGGACAGAACAGCACTTAAGCACCCCCAGAAGCCCTTTGCAAGTACAGTGGTGGGTATATGAAGTTTTACCACGTTACTAAAGATATCCAGCACACACAGGCTGTTCTTTTGTTAATAAGAGTGAGAAAAACTGGAATTGGAGTTTCTGCAGCCTGCTCTTATGATCAGCCATTAGTCTTGCTTTTAAATTTACCAAACCTTTCAGAAACAGCAGAGAAGCATAGATACTATACATGAGTATGAATGGTACCAGCCCTACTCAGAGGCAAAAAAGCTTGACATTCCCTGAAAGTCCAATCCATCTGTTTTTACAAATGCATACACTTAACTTTAATCTAAGCACTATTTACAAAAATACATACAGACATAAAAGAGCATAATAAATTAATAGCACACAAGAAGCAACAATGACTAATGACAGATCTTACTCTCCTTCCCAAAGCATTGGCCCAAGGGAACACAGCAGATAAAATTACCTAAGTTGACTTGCTGTGTTTCTGTTAAACCAAAACTTTGGTGTATCCTGAACTGTCTGTGTGAAGTTTCCCAGCTGGAAGACATAAGCTTTCCTAAACAATTCTGGATTTTAACGTGACCTTACAGCCGTCATCTTCTTTCATACAGCCAAAGGATATGCTTGTTAGTTTATATAGGGGGTATCTTATCCATCAAATTCTCCTGCCTGAGCACCAGTATTGCCTACTTGGGGCAGCACTGTCAACAGAGCTTGCAAAAACCTCCCCAGAAATCCGACTCCTAATCATGGACAGCAAGTCGGTAAAACTAAAAAGCAGTTGTGCAAAACCCTGCATGGGTAATTACTTCATAAGAGAAATGGTCCAACCCAGACAAATACGTTCTACAAAATTTTTGAAAGCCACACACTTGTCCTGTATTTCTTCTCTTCAATGAAAATGTCACCAGTGGTTATTTGGTGCTGCCAAATTTCTACACATAAATGATGGCTGTTACCTGAACCAGAGCTGTGAGTTCACAGGCAAAACAAGACAATATTTTGAAATTCCTGACACTGCTGCAGCTGCATGTAAAAGCCAATTCAAGACCTTGTTTTCAGGATATTTATTGATGTAAACAGTGGCTAGCATGTTATAAAAGTGAGAAGTGAAAGTGCCATTTCTTCTCTAACCCAGATAAAACCAATTGGCATTCACCAGAGCTTTTCATCTCCCACATCTTGTGTTGCAGGGATCACTTACTGAAATCTGCATAGGCTTTTCTATTCATAGAATCATAGAATAGTTAGGGTTGGAAAGGACCTTAAGATCATCTAGTTCCAACCCCCCTGCCATAGGCAGGGACAACTCACACTAAACCATGCCACCCAAGGCTTCATCCAACCTTTATCCTGGACTGTAATGTAATTATACATAGAAGAACAGCATGCGTGTATCTGAACCTGTGACTGAAACATAATAATTATTTTGTCTTCTCACAATTTTCTTCTTTTCCTTCCTAAATTACCTTTTCCAACACATTTCCCAGGTGATCTTAGAGCTGAACAGTTTATTTTCAGTATCCTGCTTTCCCCTTCAACAAACTTATCAACCCCGTGTCTACTAAAGAACCACAAGTTGACCAAACTTTGAAAACATTAACAAATATCTAAAATTAAATTAAACCAAATGACAACTTTTAACCCTTTGTTGATAAGATATCCTCATGTGAAATATTACCACACCATCATATGCTCCGATGGTGCAATTCCACAAACATTTGCTCCAATCAGGCCAGTACTCTGTCCAGTAATACATCTTATGACATTTCTGTCATTCATCATGCTCAGCTACATGCTCCTTAGTCAGGTTCACCAGGGCACCAGTTATGCTGATAAAACAGACAAGAAGCCTGTATGATAAATTCCCACTTAAAAAATAGCACTATTCTATCTTGTAGTATGGCTCCAATTTATGAAAAATGGTTACATCATGGCAAGGAAGAGCACAAGTTTTTGGGAGGAAAGGAGTGGTGAAAGCAGCCTGTTGTGGAAAATCCTTTTTGCAACAAGAGGGAAAAGAAATCTCCTCAGACTGTACCCTGACAACTAGTAGCTTTCAGATAACAGCCGAATTTACTTCAATACAGCTCAAATATTTAGGAATATTAAATTAATATATTAATATTTAGCATGTAGTAATAATAATGGTAAGCTGTGGTTCACTGAGATGGTAACTTTGGTTTCTGGGTGCTCAGTATCTAAAAAGGCAATGAAAGCTCATGACAAGAAAAAGCTGAACTGGTACCAAACCATTCTGCTGATACAAATACATGTTAAAAATTTTCCTGACAGTAATTTTATCTTGGTAGATTTTATGCCAGATCAGGTATCCTGCTCCTTCCTGCAGCTGGTACCAGACAGCTATAAATACCTCAGTGTGCGTTCCTGCCAGGTTGACACAAATGTGAGCAAGTTCTCATATCTGACCGGTTCAAATCCATATGGCTGGGGCATACTGCAGCACACAGATGTAGTGACAAATAACCCTGTGAGGCTGTGATCATCAGTAGCAGGCACTGTTGAACTCTTCAAAACACCCAGTGCTCAGGCATCAGTATCTGGGATCAACACTATGACTTCCATAATCTATTACAATAGGATTTTCAACTGCAATATTGATTTGTTCTTATTCAAGCATATATAATTGAATAAAATGACGTTTCTAATAATTACTGAAAATTCCTTTAAAAAAATCTTATCCCACACAATCAAAATCTTTTGGCAAATTTTAAAGTCTCAGATCTGATGGGAAGCTTCCAATTTACTTCAGTGGGGTATGGATTGGGCCTTTGATCTTCTACTTGGAGCTGAATCAACTCCAGCTTCGACTTGACAAAACCCTGCCAACTTTACCATGTCACTTCATAACAAACTGTGCTTTTTAACTGAAGCTATCTGAAAGCTAGAGCTTTTGGTAAGTGCTTGCAATTACATTTTCATTTCCCTTTGTCAACTATGCACACAAGTGCTGTAAATCTCTATCATTTTAAATGAGGTCTTCATGGTAATTTTGGCAGCCAAACAGGAGCATGCATCATGTTTAAAGTACTGTAGGATCCTTTTTTTCTTCTAACCTGCTCCCCCCCCCCTCCCTCCCCCCAATTCCATGGATTTGGCATCATTGGAACTCCCAACCNCCCCCCCCCCCCCCCCCCCCCCCCTTTAATCTTTTGGACTCAGATCAGTCTCAAACAAATTCATTGCTCACCTAGCTCAGATGACATTTTAATTGTAGCTTTTAACTACAGGTAGGCTAATGGAGGAAAACCGAGAAAGTTCTTTGAGTATGCATTCAGATGGAGAGGCTTTACTGAGAGTTTATTTTGTACTGCTTAACTTGATATTAATATGATACCTATAAATACTGTTAAATGCAATTTGAAAAAAGTGCCTTTAAAATAAACTTTATGGATTGCAGAAAGTTTTTGTTTGAAGCCTTACTTGCAGTGTATAAGCATTTAAAATCCAAACGTAATTTCATAATACATGGTGTTACAGAAACAACTTCCCAAATCTCTGCATCGGCTACCTATATTGTTCAAGAGTGTTTTTATTCTCTCAAGCATTTCTGCAGTGTGTATGTGTGTATATATATATATATATTCCCAGAACTAGAAATTCTCACAGGAATACCTGGTGACTATTTATGTATTTTGCTTTGAGCCATCAACAAATTTATTCTTCCCCAGTCACTACAGTGACTCTCATAAAAGATGTTCTTTAGGTGGTCTTTATATGCAAAGCCTCATTGGCAATATTTACATTTGTGAAAACATTTTAAGAGCATGGAAGGATGGACATGCAAAAAGGGAAGTGGAATTCCAGCACTCCACAGCTGTAAGAAACAAAAAGGAATGTCTGCTTACCACCCTGAGGCTAAGGTGCTTCTTTCTTCTTCCTTTGTAGTGCTAGTGCTTAGTGCAATTCTTCATGTGTCTATAAACACTAGAGATACACGTAGAATAACAGCATTCATAGGTTTCACATGTTTGTTGGCGTTTTAGATATGTATGCTTTAAGAAAATTTAAATCAACTACAGAAACCCTGAAACTAAAACCAGTTTCTTTCAACTTTGACAAAATAAGTAGCACTTTTCTTTTGTTACAGCTTTGCAATATTCATTGCACTTAGTTTTGTCTTGTTCTGAATGATATTCATAAACATAACTAGCTAAATGCCACTGGGAAACTACTGAAGTAAAAAAAAAAGTAGGAACCACCTATTACATCTGCTTTTCATAACAATGGGCTACAAAGACTATATTGGACATCCATCCCCATTTATCTAAGCCAATGTTCCAAAAAAGGAAGCCCCATCAAACCTCAAAAACTGCAAGGTATCTTAGAGACATAAGGAAAACGCATGCTGCAGATAATGTACAGAAAAATATGTAAACAAAATATTTCATCATTAAAACCTACAGGAAGCAAGTACATAAGTACTCAAGTTTGATAACTGTTTAGGATAAAATACCAATTAGAAAATGAGGACATTTGAGGATGTTACTGTCCCATTACCAAGAACATTCTTCACAGAGTGTGAAGAATGTGTCATACATATTGCAACAAAAACAGAAAAGCAGAACTTTTTAATAACTGAAAATGCAAACATAGATTTCTAACATACAGTCATATAAACTAACAGAAAAAGCATGCAGTAATGTAGTAGAGGAGAACTCTACCACTGGTGCTCAGCCACTCACTCCCATCAATGAATCCCTTTCTGCTGACCTTGGTGAGACATAGAGACGGATATACCACATGTAAGCTCTTTAAGCCCTTGATGCATAAAGTTTTCCAACTTTGGAGGCAATACTGAAACCTGCACTCAACAAATTAAAACACACATTTTCTGATGGGAAATGTAAATATGAAGGCATACCTTTAGAGCAGGGAGCAATGAGAGAAATGACTTATGCCTTTGACCTAAGAAAAAGGCTTGGAATTACAGGTTTAGACTGTGCTGAGAACCTGATGACCAGTATTAAATCACTGTAGATCAGTACAAACTAAGTTCAAGCAGGAATCTGACCTGAGTACTAATAATAATTCCCTTCCTCATGACACTAAGATCTTTTCTCATCAGGGCTGTATTTCTCCATTCAAGTTAGCAACCTGATTTTCATTGAAGCTATGAATCTGGTATATTTTACAAAACCAATGCCCATAAGATGTTAAAAAGTTTATCTAGAATTCAGTGGAAAGCTCTTAAAAATATCTTAAATACACTTTAAGGTATTCCATAAAGCCTAAAACCACCTTAAATCAGTGTGAATTCTCCAGACTGGAAGACTAAAATATACTTTTCTAACTTAGAAAACAATTGATTCACTCACAAAATACTCATGTCTAATGTACACCAGAAATTTCATGGAAATTGCCAGAAAGTCTAGTATTTAAAAGGACCATTTGCTACAAGTTGTTGAAGTTCTCGTCATCTTGACTTCCTAACCAGGCTATCCGACTTTGAGCAGGACTTCAAATTTTGAAAGCCTATATGAAGTTATAGTCCTATTACCTTTATCAAAAAATTGGTGCTGGATTTTCGTAGGCCTTTTGATAATCCAGAAGTAGAGATTTATATATTAACTTCAGCTGCATTAGGCTTCAGATGTAGCTAAATAACTTATTCCAGAAGCAGGATGCTTGAACCTAAAACATGACACATTGCCTGATTAAGGATTATTTATTTAATCCTATAAACTTACATTGGAAATCTAAAAAGTCTGGTTGCTACCTAGCTGTATTTAAAAATCTTACAAAAAGTGCACAAAAAGCTTATTATCTGCACTTTGTACTTGTCAATCAGACATTATAAACAGAACAACTGGTACAACAACCACACAGAAACCACGAGTCTCCTTTCTCCCCCCCTCCAAAGTTGGTACTTGTCTCAAAAAACAGAAAGCAAAGCACTGCTTACAGAAAGGCAAATATACATTGATTTAAACACCACCTTAAAGAAGAGAATTAGGCTGCAACTCACCTTTGACAGCACATAGCAGCCACACTGGAGTTGTTTGTTTAATCTTTCCCAGTAAAAAAAGCAAAGAGTAATCAGCCAATAAAGCTCACTGCTCTCAGAAAGCACAATGTTTTTGAGAGC
The DNA here is from genome assembly GCA_002631895.1 of Agapornis roseicollis. Taxonomy (NCBI): domain Eukaryota; kingdom Metazoa; phylum Chordata; class Aves; order Psittaciformes; family Psittacidae; genus Agapornis; species Agapornis roseicollis. The sequence goes on along the minus strand of NDXB01013249.1, from coordinate 6,664 downwards.
TGTTTGTCAGCTGTAAGTTGTATTGTTATTACTCACACTGTTTTTCAAGAAATTGTAACATCATATCATACATTGTATAGGACCCAAAAGCTATGGGGCACTTACCTTCTGTCACTGTCAAATATTTATTTCTTCTCAGGTCATGCCAAAATAACCATCAGAGAACTGGTGAGTCACAACATACATGAACTTGCTCATTGACTGCTAAGAACCTCACCATTTCTAACCACCTCTTTATGGACTTCTATACAGGCTAATATTGCAACCTTGACTTTAACATATTTGTATATGGTGCCCTTTCCGCAGAGCATATCTGTAATATCTCAGGATCAGTCTCTCCTCCAGCAGCATCTTACACAAGCATGATTTGTTCTCCATTCCTCAAGTCTGAACAACTGAGTTTTTTCCTGGAATTTCAACTAAATTAATGACTAATACCAGCGCCACCAAAACAACCTTCCCACCCTCCAGTTCCTTCATATTACTCTTAAGGACAGTCATAAAGCCACAAAGGAGACAGAACACTCAATGGCTTTTAAACAAATACTTCCACATTTAAAACATGTGTGTGTTTGCAAAAGCTCTAAGCCTCTATTGCTCAAACCACTTGTGGTTTCTCAGCACTTCTTTTTTGAATGATTGTGTCTTTATAAAATAAACATGTTTGAGACTAAATTACTTCTATGTCTGTTGGGAATAATTACAAAATTAGCTTGTTCTAATTTACACTTGTGGGTTTTAAAAACATAACCAAATACCATACGAGTCTCCTGGTGAAACCAAAGCCTGGCATGTCAAACATAGTTTAGATCACTGCACATGGACTTTGATTTTCTCAGTGGAGCAGTCTGATCTCTACAGAAGTCTTAGTCTGCTGGTTTTGTCTCCTAATTCTCCAAATAAGTATTCCCATTTGTAGGTCTCTAGAGACATTCTTACTCATTCAGCATGCCAAGAGGTTGGGTAATATATTATACAAATAATTCAACTCCAGACACAGAGCTGTGATTATCAAAATGTGGTATCTTCATGCATACTTTCGGTAGTTTGCAATATGTTGTTCAACCATAACACATATAGGAATTTTGGCTGCTGAATATCTCAGCGTCTCAAAAATGATGGAGGGATGTGCTACAGCTCCAACTATATTACCTAGGAATGCATTTAAGGCCCACCTAGCACTATTCCAGAAAGCAACACAATTTATTTTAACTGTGTCCTTCAGTCCCACTGATTTCAGGGATCTAAATGATGGTTTTCCAGGAAGAGAAATTATCACATTTATCGTAACACTTCTATTGTATTTGGCTGGCACAGGACACTACATTTTTGTGCATTAGGTAGTCATGAGTGCACATAATAGTTTCCAGGGAACTGCAGTGACGAATTATTTCCAAAGTGTTTTCTGCTATTCTATTAGATGACACTGTATTGATGTAGTCAATATTTTAATACTAGTCAATATTTTAATACTAATATGCCAGGATTCAGTTAAAATAGTCTCAGTCACCAACAGGCAACTCTGGCAGATCAAAATCTTACTTAGCATCTTCCTCTTTTGCTCTGGACTTGGCACCCAACACCTTTTCAGCAGTGGACTTGCAACTCCATGTATCCACAAGATCATAGAAATCGTAAAATCATAGACAAGTATGGTTTGGAAAGAACCTTCAAAGGTCATCTAGTCCAACTCCCCTGCAATGAGCAATGGCACCTTCATCTAGATGTGCATTTATTATGAAAATTATTCATTTCATATAATGACATAGGTTTCTTTCCACTCTAATCGGCTAGAGCAACTTCTGTTAGGAATCCTACAGCTTGTCTTTTTATCCAGGGCCATGGGAGATGCAAACTGTGCTTTCTGTACAGAAATTAGGTGGATTTAGGTTCTGTGTTTACATCCTGCTTTTGATCCCTCAAGGCTGAAAAGGTTACATGACCCTGCCCTTGACACCACAACTTACTTCACCTTATTTTCATCTTTTCATAAATGCTGGAACAAGTTTATTTTTCTTGTAATCACAACAAAGCTAATAACTTTAGCAAGCAACTTCTCCATGCATAGTTTGTGGTTTCTGACTTGTTCCACATTTTTCCAGCACTGAAAATTCTCCTTCCTCTTATTTTTTTTTTTTAATAGGTTTTTGTTTGGTTGGGTTTTTTTTACCACTTCTGCTTCTTCTCCCCCTCCAATATGAATATGTATCTCAATAGAATCTCATTCCCCACCTGCCTCAAACTTCAGTCCTGCAAGGTCTAGTAACAAATCATATCATCCACTACTTTGCTCTCTTTTCCTCCCTTACTCTCTCAGAGATAGACTGGCCTGTTCCAGCCTGACTTCCCAAATCCCATGCCTCACCTGTCGGCATGGAATTACACCATCCTACAAGCTTCTTGTACTTCCTCACTGACTCCTGTTGCTGCCTTCTCACTAGATCAGATTAAACATTCTGTCTTCATATGAGTACTGGTGATGAGACACAATTTGTGGATGAATAGGAAGGGAAAACCATAGATTTTGTCTTCCTGGGCCATCTCCTGCATTCCACAATATTTCCGGCACCCCTAGTCAGGGTACCTCTGTACTTATTATGCATACACATATATGTGTGCATATATATATATGCATATATATGAAAATATGTATATTCTATATATAGAATATTTATAGATGCATGTATGTATATAGTGTATACATATATGTATATTCTATATGCATACAGAACATAGACACACCATACACATGCATTTAAGTGACTGTGCAGGGTGCAAAGCACCACAGCCTACACTGCCACTTTTAACATCCTCAATTGCTGTACTTTTCCAGTGCATTCTTGTGAGTGGATTAATTCTCTACCTCAATATAAAAGTCCACAGTAAACATTGTATTTAAAAGCCTGAACTACACGTGGGGTATTTTGTCAGTGTGGTTTTCCCAGTGTACTTGACTTTTCCTTCTGGTTATTCTAAATAATGACTAACCTGTACCACTCAATTCAGCAATATCCCCCAGCCTCCCTCTTCTGTGCTAATAGCCTTTTAGACACAAAGGAAAATCAGCTGCAGTGTGAGAGAGGTGCATTTTAACCGGTTACACATTTCCCAGCATTTATATTTTATAGTATTCACCTTTCCAAACAGAAAATAACTTACTAGTAACCTGAAATGGACTATTTTGTTAGAAATAAAGAACCAGAAAGGTAACAAGATCTTCCCTTGCATAATCTTCTACACAAATCAGCCTTGCTCTGCTGATATTTATCCTATATTATAACACGCAACTAAGTCATACATAGATAAGCTAAAAATTGTGAGAGTTATTGAAGGGTAGTTCCCAGTTCCAAAACACTGTATACTCCAACTCAGGAATTCACTGCCAGCTACATACAGTACTACAAGCCTAAATGTCACTGAGTTCTCCTCTTTTGATGGAAAAACCACAGTAAATCTTTCCAATTGCAGTTGATGTCTGTTTCAGAGGCCTGGTTTTATACTTTGATCATTAGATTAAAATCAATTAGTGGAAATATCCAAAATAAACAAGGCAAGACAATGTCCAATTTCCTGGACAGTTAACCTCCCGGAGCAAACCAAACATTTCAGCAGTCTGAAAGCTGTTCATATTTAAGGAAAACAACAACCCTGTTCCTTGCTTCATTTAAGATATAATGCTTATTCCTGCACTTTGTTTCCAAAAACATAGCAAAGCAGGTCAAGATCCTTTAAGGCAAATATTATTACTGGGGACAGCATTTGCTTTCTGACACAGCTCTCTGTTCCAGGAGAAGACTGAGCAGAATACATGTGCTTCTGTCATAAACCAGACAAATATGAACAGTGTTTCTGCCCCAAGGGGTTCGTGATCTTAAAAAAAAAAGGGTCAGGGAAGAAAGAATTGAGACACACATGGGGAAGACTGTTGGGTTTGGACTTGAGCTATGTTGTGATGAAAAATATCACACCGTTCGTCATAACTGGATAAAAAGATGAAGGAAAGCTGAAGGACAGTTTCTGGCCTTCCTCTCCCAAGGATCCAAGTTTTCCCAGCCTATAACTTCCTGGGCTGCATCAAAAGGAGCGTGACCAGCAGGTTGAAGGAGGTGATCCTGCCCCTCTGCTCTGCTCTCATGAGACCTCACCTGGAGTATTGTGTGCAGTTCTGGTGTCCTCAACATAAAAAGGACATGAAGCTGTTGGAACAAGTCCAGAGGAGGGCCACGAAGATGATCAGGGGACTGGAGCATCTCCCATATGAAGACAGGCTGAGAGAGTTGGGGCTGTTCAGCCTGGGGAAGAGAAGGCTGCGTGGAGACCTCATAGCAGCCTTCCAGTATCTGAAGGGGGCCTATAGGGATGCTGGGGAGGGACTCTTCATTAGGGACTGCAGTCACAGGGCAAGGGGTAATGGGTTCAAACTTAAAGAGGGGAAGTTTAGATTGGATATAAGGAAGAAATTCTTTACTGTTAGGCACTGGAATGTGTTGCCCAAGGAAGTTGTGAATGCTTCATCCCTGGCAGTGTTCAAGGCCAGGTTGGACAGAGGGTGACATGGNGATTGGATATAAGGAAGAAATTCTTTACTGTTAGGCACTGGAATGTGTTGCCCAAGGAAGTTGTGAATGCTTCATCCCTGGCAGTGTTCAAGGCCAGGTTGGACAGAGCCTTGGATGACATGGTTTAGTGTGAGGTGTCCCTGCTTATGGCAGGGGGGTTGGAACTAAGATGATCTTAAGGTCCTTTCCAACCCTAACTATTCTGTGATTCTATGATTAACTCGTATCTCTCCTGGGAGAAAGCAGAGCTGAACTGGCAGCCTGCTGGCATCCGTGTTTTTCAAAGCATTCATCCTACGCTCACACACAATTACAGACTTACATTTTCAGTGTACGGTACAGAAGCATATAATATTGAAAACGCAGCTATATCAATACTTAAGGGCAGTCTTTTTGGAGCTGACTGTAGGTAGGAGGCAGGGAACAGTTAACATTTTTATTCATGAAGCCTGGAGCCACTGCAGGAGTACTGAAGCTGAAGAAGTAGTTATGATACAGGGAAACATCAGAGCTCCCAAACCACATTTTTTTTTTTCAGTGATACCATTATATGATCCTGCCTGTATAACACAACAACAGTACCTCCCACAAAAGTGGGTATAAAAGTTCCTCCCACAGTTACACATGAGCACTGATTCAACACAGACAGAAACTGAACTTGCTACTGATTATGTATGTGAATCCCTGTCATTAAGTGCAATTCTTAAACTCTTCTGAGTATTGATAAACTTACATATGAACTCTGCGCATTTCTACTCCCACAAAGTAACAAAGAGCAAGCGAAGTGTTGCTGCTCTGTCTGTGTATCCATGGTGAACCACACACCCCAGACATACTGATTTTTTCTAAATAAAGAAATACAGCAAGTCAGAGCTAGCCTATTATGTATGTCACTGAGCAAGGCTTCATGTATGTACAAGAAGCATGAAGTAATCTCTAAGGAGGAATAGGTTGCTCTCAGTGTTCAGAAAATGCAAGAGCTGTTTTATCAGAGGACAGGCAAATGAATCTTAACAAGGACAGGAAGAAAATTATGTACCTCTAAACAACAAATTAACACAGTAGGTGCAGTACTATTAAATATTTAAGGCTATTATTTTAAATGAGTTCTCCAGTGGAGGGGAAGAAAGGAAAAATAGAAAAAAAAAAATTAGATTCAAGATCCCAGTAAATTCTCATTTCCTTCATCATCATGGGTTTTGCCAGAATGAGATTAAGCTCANGAAGAAAATTATGTACCTCTAAACAACAAATTAACACAGTAGGTGCAGTACTATTAAATATTTAAGGCTATTATTTTAAATGAGTTCTCCAGTGGAGGGGAAGAAAGGAAAAATAGAAAAAAAATTAGATTCAATTAGATCCCAGTAAATTCTCATTTCCTTCATCATGGGTTTTGCCAGAATGAGATTAAGCTCAGGCCATATTAATTTATCTGTAAATTATTATTAATACATTTCATGTACGTCAGCATAGCAACTTTTCCCTCTGCATCTTTAGCAATCTAACACTGGAACACATTCCTTCAGTAAGAGTGCAAGTCCTCCAACAGATGTTCCACCTCAGCAGGAGAATTTCTTTCTCCTTTCAGGATGGATTGAGGATTTATCCAACATCAGTTTAACCTTTGTGATCATACATACTGAGTGGGGGGGAAAAAAAAAAAAAAAGAATTAA
>NDXB01013248.1:207735-217901 GCA_002631895.1 Agapornis roseicollis | reverse complement strand
AAAAAAAAAAAAAAAAAAAAAAAAAAAAAAAAAAGGAAAACTACTGAAATTCAAGTATCAAAATTACAAGGTCATAATATTAACATTGAAAGGTATTATGATAAGATGATCATAATACCTCATCAGGATCACAAAGGTGATCAGAGGGCTGGAGCACCTTTGCTACGTCTGATCACCTTTGCTACCTCTGATCACCTTTGCTATGGAGACAGGGTGAAAGAGTTGTGGTTGCTCTGCCTGGAGAAGACAAGGCTTTAGGGAGATCTTAGAGCAGCCTCCCTGTATCTAAAGGGGCATACAAGAAAGACAGAGAAATTTTGTGGTTTTTTTTGAAGAGCAAATAGTGATAGGACATAGGGTAACAGCATTAAATTGAAAAAGAGTATATTTAGATTAGCTATTGGAAAGAAATTCTTTACTGTGAGAGTGGTGAGGCACTGGCACAGGTTGCTCAGAGAAACTGTGACTGCCCCATCCCTCAAAGTGTTCAAGGTCAGGCTGGATATGGATAGGGTTTTGAGCAGCTTGGTCTAGTGGAAGGTGCCCCTGGGGGGCTGAAACTAGATGATCTTTAAGGTCAATTCCAACCCAAACCATTCCATGTAAGATTCTATGACATAACAATATTAAAAAATAAAATAAAAATCACAGAATTGATTTAATTACAAGAAACACAGGAAACAAATTTAAGAAAAAATAAGATTCAATAGAAGAGAAAACAAATACTGAAAAATCTAGGAATGGAAAGAGTGGAGAAGGCAAATAAGTGTAGATATAGCATAGGCCATTGAAATGGATAGCACATTATGGAAAAGGGATATAACAGCTTACTTATTTTGTATTTAGATCACTAAGTTACAAGAAAAATAGTATTCGAAGAGGTTTACAAGTAAAAATATTACCTTCCTTCTGTTNTCTTAGATTTCACACTATCTACTATATAAAACATTCACTTTCATGTAGACAGCATCCTGAAAATGATGCTAATCTTTTAGACTGGGTTGCAATACCACCATGACTGAACTCAAAGTGAATTAGGGGTTTGGTTTGTTTTTTTTTTTTTTTTTTTTTTTTTTTTTAGAAGATTTTATTTTTTAAATCCAGGTAATTCTTTTTAAAGAAGTTTTACCAGATCAATCTGAAACATTCTGAGAAGTCATCGCAATAACTAAACAGTTGACAGCGTGCATCTTAAACCTTTCTGGAACTTCAAAATAGCTTGTATGTTTGTAAAACAAGAACATATTGGCAATGGCTTTTTTTAAATCAAACATATCTTTGCAATTTCTGTGCCATAGCACATCACAGCTGATTATATCGTATAACAATATGTGTTGATGTAACCATAGCAATCATTAAACTCATTCTCAGAATTTGTAAGACACATGGATTCTCCAGAATGTTCAAACATTTGTTCTAAAAGTGCAACACTTCCTTTTTAAAAATCATTTATTTTTAAAGAAAATTCAGAGTTTTTGTAGACTGTTTAGACAGTAAAGTAGTTGTGCACATATAGTCTGGTCTAATGTGCTTATTTCATGTTTGCTTTTCTCATTTGCTGTTAATCAATCTGAATTAAGTGCAATCTACTGTGTCTGCAATGCCTGATGCCTGGCATTGGTCAATTCACTACACACTTAGGTAATGCTTTAAAACTTTATCTGGAAGATATAAGCAGTAAATCCTCAGGGAACCAAGAGTCAAAACCCCTCAGAAATACTATGGTAAGCAATAAATTGGATTGTTTAATTATAAACATGCATATAGGCTATTCATAATCTCAATAAATTATTCAACAATATCTACACCAGGTGGAATTATAATTCACATTTTAAGAGTCCTGTCCTATAATTTGCCTTTATTGAGGAGATAATAAAAAGATCAGGTGACGTGAATGAAGAGGGAATACTCAGCTGTTAAGTCTTTCATTTTACTTTACAATGAGAATTTTTAAATGCCATCATTTAAAATGTGTTGAGCTGGTTTACTACTCCCTAGCAGTAAAATTGTTGTAAGGAATATAAGGACAAGTATTTAGGTACTTGTTAGGTAATACCCAGAACCTTACAGGGTGTCAAGCAAGGTAACCACCAGAAGCAGGGAAATGGAAACGTAGGATAGTTTTCTAGAACATGTTTGGTTTTAGTGGGATGAACAGAAGAGCTGCCACAAGAGTTTTGGAGTAGTTTCTTGAATCTTTGTGTGATCGTGGCAAGTATTTCAAGCCCCAAAATAACACCGCATCTAATGGTACTTGTTTTTACAAGCTTCTTACAATCATTGACTGAAAAAGAAAATCTAATCACATACAGAACACAATTATTATTTATTCTGATCCAAGTTTACGCACTATATATTAGTTTCAAATATAGTATAAGGTAAGGAACACTTCAGAGTGAGACAGTGTACAAGTTCTTTTGATCGTTTTTGTTTGCGAACTAGACTGTGGTAATTTTGATTAAAAACCCCTCTGGCTAAAATTTTCAAATTTGTTTTCTGACAAATGACTACTAAAATTATGGCCTAATTTTGACTTCTCATGAATATTCAAATATTCCAAATACCTTTCTCTGCAGTTTTAATGCAATTAATTTAGTTATACTCCATTTCAAACCAAACAACTCCAGAAACTGAGTCTACAAAATATAGCAACGGCTTAGTGTGTCACCATCCAAAGGAGCTGTCTGAAATTCACAAGAGTGACATCCTTGCATTCAGGCTCTGAGACATGGCCTTCATGTTATAAATCGTTTAAGTGGTTAAAAAGTGGTTTGCAGGCATGGCAGAAAAATAAATAAATAAACCAGTGTTATTCTAGAGTTAGCATATCTTCCAAGGTTAAGCAAAGGAGTGGTCTGTATCCATCACATAATGACATTATAAATCTTTGTACCTTGCAAGGAAGTGACATGAAAAATTAGACTGAACAAGCCAGGGATGCACTATTTGTAAGCCTTAAAGGAAAGGTTAATGCAAGCTAAATATTGACATGTCAGCAATAAGGATTATAGCAATTATAAATTTGCACTAATGCCAGCTGCTGTTTAATTATTATGTGACACTGACAGGTCAGCCTGGAAGATTGACAGCTGAAGGTATTTGCCTTATAGGAATTATTCAAGATCTTTGGAACAAGCTCTGATCTCTGTTACACCAGTTAAATTCTACACACAATCTACTACAGCCAGGGGAGTTAATTCATATTCCCAGTGGTAAGAGCAGAATCTGCTATGGCATGTGTTGAATTAATTTTCCCTAGTGTCAGGAAAGTGAATAATTAGTTATCATGTAAACATACAATAACATTTTTTCTCTCTTTTTTCCTTTAAGTCACTTTTCTAAGAACTACATTGAAACTTATATAAATAATGTTAGCATCTGCCTGAGAAAAAGCCATGGTGGGGAAACAAGAAATGAAAATTTATGCTCTAAGTAGGAATGTTTTCATTAATCTCAGTAATAATCATAAATCTTTAGCTTTTGGGAAGTGCTCAGAAATAAAAAATATGTAATCAATGAAGGCAAATTTCACTGTTTTCTAAGGAAATAATCAAGTAATGATTAAAACAGATGAGTATTTCTGGAGTACAGACAAAACAGTAGACTGAACTTCTCTGCTGAAATATACTGGGTCTGATTAAATTATTCATCTGGGAAAATTAATTCAATGACTGTCATTTTGCTGCACTTGCACTGTTCACTAAGCAATCTTGACATCTAAAAGCTCGCTGAAATTATGGCAGTAAATGACTGCAAATGACCAACACGAAGCCTGTGAATCAATTAAATTCTAATTAAACTTTAACATACCAAATGAACAGGATTTAACTTATGTAGAAATCTTATCTTAGTTTCTCCACACACTGGTGCATTTCTAAAAGACTCTATAAAATAGAAAATCAGGACAGTCATGCTTTTTCTCCCTTAAGTTGCATGAAAAACAGCTTACTGATTTCAATGTGGGAAGATTAATGCATGTCTTGTGGCTTTTGAAATTTCTAGATCGTACCTATCTTATTTTCAGTACTTAAGTAAAACAGGAGACCGGTTCCAAAGCCCCATATCATTCCTGATAAAACTGCAGTTTTCTAAGATAGTCTTCTGTGCTTTTGGGCAGTTATTAATCTGTTTACTTGTGACAAGTCATGTTGCATTCTGAACACAACAAATAGCTGGGGCTCATCACATAATTTCATTTTAAATACTTTGCTTCAGATGTCTCAGGTTACTGAAGGAGCCACTAGTGATCCTCAGCCCTAGGAAGTAGAACTGCATTTTAGTTCTCATCTATCATTAAAACATCTTGTTTCCAGCCCCTCAGTGAAATTCGTATTGATAATTATTTGGTTTAGGATTTTTCTTGTTTTTAATTGACAATTATACTTTTTATGGAAATATTGCTGGGGGCTTTTATATGCTTATATGTTTCCCCTCTTCTTACACCCAGTCTTACAAACTCATTATGGAATCAAAGTTTTAACCTTCCATAGGATTCACTACAGCTGTTCTTGTATTCTTATATTCAAATTTAATTCAAATATAAAATTAAATTTCTGGTAAAATGAAACACATGAGATCAGTGGCACATGACTAAACTGTAAAATATCTGACCTTAAGCAAGACTCACTGGCATCATTCTTTCTTCATTGAAAAGAAGATGTTTCACTTCTTAAAAGAAAAAAAATGTTAAAAGTAATCTCCATGAAATTTCAAATGCAAAACTATTTCATGTTAACATTTTGCACTTGCAAAACTAAATCAGAGACAACTAGTGCAGCAGAAGGACCTCTGTATTTTAGATTTGGGTCAAACGTATGGCATAGGTTACAAAGAATGTATTAGACAGGTTCAGTATAATAAGAAAGAAAGTCTACATAAAGACCATGGTTTCTTGTTCTGAAACAAAGCAGAATAGGTGGTGACAGTGGGTTCCTCTAAAAAATGCACTCCTGATCCAAAATAGAACCACAGTGTAAACACATCTTGTAGTGCCATTCCACTGTGTTCTTCATAAATGAAGTACTGAATTGAGACCTCATTACTGCAATATACTCTGGCTGCATACTATCCTGCAGCAACTCTAAAGCCGACTAAGGAGGTGGCTGAATCCGTGTGTTTTACCCAGACCTTCCCAAGCTTTAGAGAGGAAACCCTGGAGATATTTCTCCACAACAACAGTGTAAAAGAGATTACCCTAAGAGCTTTCAAGTGATCAAAATATAACCATTTGTATCATAATAAAAGTTTCAGTGTTAGTAATTAGCTTAAAGTTTGCAAGTTTGCTGGTAGAATAAACTCAAGAGTCCTTTCCAATCAGATCAAAAATAGATATTTAGATTGCTGTAACAGCTCTTTTTCTCCTGCACCCAAACTAACAGCAACATCATTTGAGTTTAATAAAAATATTTATAAGTATGCTTCCAATTGAATGGGTCAGGCTGCGTTTTAATGAAAATGTTTTCTCAACTTCAATGCACAAATCCAATTTACACAGAAAACTAAAGATATTTTACAGTTTGAGGGTGGAGTTGAAGGGAATTATGGCACATATTTCAAGGTCAAAAGCCTTTAGAAGATTGACCATTCTCAATTATGTTGTTAATTCCTGAGTGTGTTCATATGAAAAAAGTCATAACAAGATCCTAGGGGTTTGGCAACTGAGAAAGTGCTTCTGCACCTGGCATTGTACATGCTATGCATCACAAGCAGGCAGAAAAGTAGAACTCTGCTTTTTCTAGAGCACTTCATCATGGTATAACAGTAGCAGTAGGTGCCATGATAAATGTCTGGGGGAGGGAAGATATTTAAATAACACTCATTTTTGAAGACCAACATAAACAAAACTGATCAGAGCTATTTTGTTTTGTTTTGTTTTGTTTTTGCGGCAAGGTCATTTACCTCAAGCAGCCATATGCACAACTTCATAGTGCCTCTTGCATTCTTCCAATCTTCACTTCATTCCCCAGAGGTTCTGGGTTTTTTTATTTCTTATTTGAAGAGTTTCATGTCAGTCAAAGAGCAATTAGACCTCTGTTGTTTGGTAGTTATAAGGTTAATAACACTTTCTAAACCTACTTAAACAAATTCACATAGAAACAAAATAAGATTTTTTCTGTCTTTGTATATACTTTACTTTGTGTATACTTTGTGTATGCAAGTATACTTGTTTAATTTCCAGAAAAGCAAGAAATTTTAGTTTGAAAATCTACTAAAAATAATGGAATATATTTATATATTTCTTAAAAAAAAATAAATAAAATATGAATATTTAAATCCAAAATGACCAGACACATTTCTTGAGAATTTTTTTTTTTTTCTAGAAGAAGTGGTCTGCAAAAAGCTGGGAACAGCCAGTCTGGATTACAACTATCATGTCTCCAATCTTGCATGCTGTCTGAAACAGTGTCCAACACCAGTTTGCAGATGTCATGTCATCTACCCTACTGCTATTTTCCTAAACGGACCAAATCTTCTCCTTCCCATTCAGACATCCCAACACTGTGAGATTTTGGAACATGTGTCTCTGAGTAGAGCCTCCCAAGACTCTTTCTTGGGTTGATATAATAGACCTGTAATGTGCATAGGAAATTTAGAGTAACCTCTATTGTGAATTAATTAGTATTTTTTAGTTCTGTATGAGATTATGCTACCAAGTTACTATACACATAATCCTCTGATACTTTCTTGTAGCTTTCTCTGGATTTGACTATTAATTAACTAATTTCTGATATTCAAGAAAAGCTGCATCACTAATATTCACTTTTAATATTTATAAATATATTAACACTGGTATTTTCATGGAAGCTTGAACCATTGTCCTGTTAATCAGATGTGACAAAACCTGACCCTTTACAATAAACTTTTTTTTCTCTTGCCTTCCATGGGAGACTTCTGAGTAAAGACTTGTTTCTATACACAATTATTACTTTACTAAAATGTTCAAAGGACTCCCACAATATACCACTTATCAAACTTGCTAGATCTGTTATCCTGGAAAGGACATCCTACTTCAAAAAGCAAAATTGTTAAAAACAACCTTATTAAACTGACTTGGCTCCCAATAATTGGAAAACCTCAAGATTTTAATCCCAGAGAGTTTTTCAGCTTTATTGCAAGAAAAAAATAAATATAATTAACGTATCCCTGAAAATCCTTTGTGATATTGAATGAGGTTAGAAAAAAATCATTGCAATTTTCAGCAATATCCTTAAGATCCTCCAATGTTCCCTCAATCACTTTTAAATATACAAAAGAAAAGGCTCTGAACAATTTGGCCTGGCATTTACTGTGCAGTTAGAGTAATTGTCACACACATGGCATTGAAATGATGAATAGAAGGGGTTTATTACAATTTGCAACTTTTAACACAGCAGAGTTTAGTAATGTCAAAGAGCCCCATAGGTAGCTGAAATCAATGAAAGCAGAGGCAAACCATAAGCTGAAATGCTTTTTTTCCAAGCTTTTCATATCTCTTTATGTGTGAAAATCTGCCTTGCACATAAGTTTGCAAATTCTGGGATTCATAATATTCTGGAATCACTGCAAGAAACTAGGAATGAGAGGCAGGGGCCTGAGTGAACAATTTTTCTTCTTTATTGCATGATGTGGAGACTTTCCTACAAAGTTTGGGGAAAGGATTTTACATGCTCTTCTGCTTTCTCCCTACCCTCATAAAGCCCTGAGGAGTAGGATTACAAGAAACTTATTCTTACCACAAAGATATTTATGGAAAACACTCTTTCAGCATCCTCCTGTTCAGATTTCCACCAAAGCATGGCAATAGTCTGTGGGGAGGTGGTATTATCACCACCTAGTTTATTGATAAGCATGTTTTCTTTGTTCCCCTGTTCATTCCTATCCAGTGGCTTCCAATGGTCAGACTGTGCTGGTGAGGAGAGGTAATTCTGTAGGCTTCCAAATGCATGAGTCATCAAAAGGTCTTGGTGGAGCATTTATTATCTGTTTAGTATTTCTTCTCTATTTATCCTCAACAAAATAAGGTTTGCATGCCTTGAGTTCCCACATACTACAAAAATCATGATGAACAGTGTTATAATCTGCAATTAATCTAAAAATAAAATTAGGTTTGTTGAACAATTTATATTTCCCATAAATTCATGTTAATTGACATTAATTGCTCTCCTTTATGCCCTTAACAATGAAAGTTTTACACTTTTTCATCATTAAGGATAAATGTCCTAAGCTTACAAACGTCCTCTTCCTCATACTTGTCATTTCTGAATATTGCATAATATAAACTGTCCTTCAGCTTTCTGGATTTTTCTATCATCTGTGAGATTTATTACAAGTCAACACTATCAAGCCAAAGATGTTATCAGACAGCTTTTTTGTATACAGCTCCCACAGCTTGATGATTTCAAATGTTTATCACCACCCATGTTCTTTAACATTTTTTTTAGTTATTAATAGAGAATATCTGTCTAACAACACAAATCTTAATTATTTCTAAATGTAGGAGTGTACCTAAACTTTTTAACTTTTTTATTTCTTAAAACATCTTAATCTTCTCCACTTAGTGAATGACTTCTTTCCAGTTTTCTGTTGTTTGATGAACTTAATATATATTCTTAATATATAAATCTTGGCCCATAATATTTAATTTCACTATCAATAAACTACAGTTCAAAACATCTATTTTATTGGTTGAAATATGATGCTGCTTTTAACATTTTTTTATATACTGTGTTTACCTTTTGACTTCTGCTTTAATCTCACCACTCTACAAATATTAGGCATGTAGCCAAGTTATACCCTTTCTCATGTTCAGAGTCATATTTTGAAACATCAAGTAAAGTCTTTTTGAAGCATTCTTAATTTTATTCACATGGTCTTTTGTTTTCTAACCACTGTCATATTTCTTACTGACAGCTTATTTTCTAGTCTAGTTAGACACTAGTAGGACAGTATATACTAATGGGTTAACATCTCTAAAAAGGAATAACACATTATTTAAATAAATTTAGAATGGAAATGATTGATACGATGCATAAAAGAAAGTCACAGAGATGTGAAGGAAGGCGGTATCACCTGTCAGTCTTGGCAATTATAATTTCCCTAGTCTAAGTCAAACTCCATATATTATTTGAATAAATCTTTTTCTGTATGGATATCCTAAATTTTTTATGCCCAAGGCTAACAACTCAATAAATGCTGGAACTGGTCCATATCTAGCATTCTGGAACTGCTACTCCACAGTAGACTACAAACTTCCAAGTGTTACAACATGAGGTGAAAAGCAGCACATCCTATGTGGCACAATTACATCAAAATAAATATGGATCGGCTGTGGTGGTTATATGATCTCCAAGCTGTTCAAAACTTAAAATGTTCTATGGTAGGGAGCCTGTATTTTTCTTTTATGCTCTTGATCTATTTTCCTGATCCTTAAAAGCAGAGAGAAACAATGCAGTTCATAAAGGCATGTGTGTGCCATAGTCTTACATTTTTGTTGGAGTGCTTCTACAAGATGTCAAATTTGTAAATTACAATCTCATTCTTGAAGGTATTTATGAGGATATTTAGCTTTAAACAAAGTAGATAAACACACTAAACATAGTGGGACTCATTGCTAATTTAATTCACTCTGCATATTGAGACATGTAATTCGATACTTTTTAATAAAAGATTAGTGCTAATAAAGTTCTCTTTTATATTAGCCTTTCACATATAAGCATTAGTTAATAACTCTTTCCAGTCTCTCTGACTGGTTAGGACACTTTTCAGTGGGATGTGGTGGCTAGAAACAGCACCTTGACAGGAGTGAATCTGGAAATGTGCAACAAAAGGTACCCGACAAGTAAGGAGGGTGTAGGTATTCAATAAGAAAATTTAATATCTGGTCTACAATCAGCACATCAGCACTTTCTGTAGCTCTTCAGACTGTTGCCTTGGATCTCTACTCCTAAGACAATTGGAGGTAATAGGATTGCCTAGTATGAGAGGAATACATAACAGTTCTCATTATTAGGCAAAGTGGAGTGGTTCATTCAATTAGGATGGAAAAAATTTTCTCCAGACTGATTCAAGAAAGCAAGAAATCCCATAGAGTCCAAAACCAATTTTGAATAAATTTTCTATGTAATGAGTGTTATGCCCAAAAATAAAGGTACAAAAAAATGCAGGCTTCAATGAAGGAAAAGAAAAAA
>NDXB01013248.1:189529-207615 GCA_002631895.1 Agapornis roseicollis | reverse complement strand
TAAAAAAAAAAAAAAAAAAAAAAAAAAAAAAAAAAAAAAATGGTTTGGGTTTTTTTGGTTTTGGTTTTTTTTTTTTTTTTTTTTTGCTAGAGTCCATTTTAGGGTGATTTCTGATACACTATTCTCATGGTAATCTAAAGAGATTTGGAGATGGAATTATCCCAATAGCAAAAGAAGCCAATGTTACATATGAGTCAGTCGTCTACGTCACACTTTCAAACATTTCTAATAATCAATTGAAGTTCTTAAAAAAATGAAGTCATCTTAAAGCCCTAACAGAGGAAACTCTAATTTTAATTCAATTCAGTTAATTTAAAAACAAGCAAAACAGACTGTAAAACAGTCCCAAGACTATGTCATATAGGTATATATTCCATACTTCCGATCCTGGATATTAGCTGAAAACAAAAAGTGAATTCATGCCTGCTAGTATCATCAGGAAGCTAAAATATTAACTTAGGGTTTCTTGATAACACATATCCCAAGTCTGAAATAATTCTTATTTCTTAAATGCATAGTGCATACAAAATAGGAAACTGAAGAGTTCCCTATGGAATGCATAAATAAGCCTTTAATAACCTGTAAGTTAATAAAATTATTACAGTTACAGTAATTCACTATGCTTTGAATGGACTTTCCCTAAGGCTAGAATCAGAATTGTTTCTGAAATGTTCTCTCCCTTAACACAGAAGTATATGGAAAGGCTCAGGGACACCAACACAGCATTACAAACCAGGAACCTGCTGGCAAGTTCATATTTTGCACAATTAAATTTCTAATCCTACCACCAGATCCTTGGCTGCTGTCAATCAAGACAGTCCTGCAGATATTTGTGAAAGGAGTATCCTATTCTCAGTGCCCAAGCACTGGAGGAGATCTTCAGCAGTGGTCCCAGGGCAAAAGTGTGCTTCAGGAATTCCAGATTTTGAGGGCTGTTTAACATTTTAGTCTGAGAAGGAATATTGTGCTTGAAAAATATCTTCTTTTCTACTGAAAAAGACCTGATTTTCCAAGGTTTTTGTTTTCTGTGTTAATGCAGATGCTCATCCAGCCTTTCTCACTTCTCTGCAAATGAATTGAGACTTTAAGTTAATCCACATAGTGCCAATCAACAGAAATAACTTCCTCTCCTGGTTACACATGTCCATACCTCAGCTGAGATATCCATATTATAAGGTATCCATACCCTGAGCTTGAGTAAGTGGTGAGGGAGAAAGAAGAGGAGCCTACACCTTGAACTTTACCTATCACTAGCCACTGTTAATCTGGAGATGAAGGTGCACATGTTTCTTCCATGGAATCTTTCTTATTCTGTACAATATTGGTTTCAAAACAAAAATAACACCCAAATCCCTCAAACTACTTCCATACTGAAAAGCTTCACAAAAAAAAAAAAAGTGAATGCGTATAGCATAGGAACAGATGTACACACACATTTATAAATTTTAGTGAAATGCCAATTCATCTGGCAAATGCAATTTTCACTGTAATATACCTTTTCTTACAAAAAGTTGTATATTTTAAATATAAGTCTGAAGGAGGCTCTTTCTTTTCATTTCAGATCAATTATATGGAACTTAATCTTTGCCATCTCATCTAAATTTGAAAATATTAGTAAGGATTTTTAAAGAGGTTAACTAATACCATGTTACTTTTAACAAAGACAGGATCTAAGGGATCATGTATATTCATTGGTATTTATAAGATAAGATTTAATTTTCTTTGTAAAAGACATTTTCACTGGGTAGAATGTACATGGAAACTTCAGTATCCTACAATGAAAACATTTTTCTCTTTATGGGAATGCAGCAATTCTTCTGTTTCCCCAATGGGATTTGAATTAGTTTAGCAAAATGTGGTTTACCCACAACAGCTGCAGCCTGCACCTGTGCAGTATTTCAGAAAATCATTAGGAATTGCATATTACTTTTTCATTGCTATGTTGTGGGGAAAACAAATGGGCAGAAAATGGTTACTGAGACCTAATGAATAAGAAACTAATGCAATATCAGCTTGAAGAGGTATTTATTTTTGAGGTATGTGACTAAATATACAAAAGAATGAAGTTTAAGGAAAACAAGCACCATATTTTCACAATGTCTTCTGAATTGAAACAGCAACTAAGCTGGATACAGAATGTTTGATGTTTCTAATTTCTTTCAGTGTGAAGTTGCAACCTTTTTCTACCTTTTTTTGAATTAGTGGCAAAGGTCTTTCCCTCATTCCAGATTTTAAAGGCATGGAGATAGAGAAGCCTAATGACCTAATGTGTTGTGCTTCTGTCAGTGAATGAATCAAACTCCCATGGTGCTAAAAATCAGAGAGGGGAGGGTGATGCAAGCCATTCAAAGCTGACTGTTGTTAGATGCTGATCTCCCCAACCTGCACTCAAGTCAGGTGAGCTACAAGTACCCACTGCACTAAGGAACATCTTACATTTTAACATCTGCCAGTCTAATAATCTAAATCTGTGCTGAGAAGCAGGGGCTGCCTAAGCACGAACCACAAGAAGTCAGAAAGCACAGGGTGGACATAGTTGTAATGGATGGGGACAAGGAGTAAACAAAGCCACTCTGAACACCACCACCATAAACAAATCCATGTCTCCTCTCTAATATGTTTTGTTAATGACAATGTCAAATAGAAAAAGTCACGCCTTTGAAATCCTGCCATTTTCCTGACTTCCCAATCTCTCTTTTGGTGACAAAAACATGAGCCAATGGCCCTAAATTTCTAACAGTATACTTGTAACTGCATTTACAGCATTTTAGCATTTGTTAAAGACAGAAAATAAAAATAAATTCCATATACTTGCTTCCACCCATTTTTTAAAGAGGTCTTTGGCAAGTTGCCCAGAAAATAAACGTAAGTGCATCCCAGTTAAAAAAATAAAAAGGCAAATGTCTTCCCACTAAATGCAGATACAAAAACAATCTTGTTACCAAAAAAAAAAAAAAAAAAAAANCTCAAAAGCTAAGGAAGAAAGAATAAATCTCCATTGTCTTCACTACAAAACAGGTAGAAGACAAAAAAAAAAAAAAAATATCTTCCCAAAAAAAAAAAAAAAAAAAAAAAATTTTTTACAAAAAAAAAAAAAAAAAAAAGAAAATCACTTAAAGTAAAACAGAAAAAGAATGAATGCTATTAAAGACTGTCACTAGGCTTGACAAGTTAATGAGGGTTAGATTATGAGAGTATTATTGTTTTAGCAGAGTATTATATTCCACTCAGATTCTTCTCCTGACTTCATAGACAAAACTTGCTCAGAAATCTGTGCCAACTATTACATTAGGTTAATGGGACTCTGACACGTGAAACAAGGCAATGGGGTCCTGTTGACATACCACATGGGAAAGGGATGCTGTAGCTACAAATCCAGAAGGGACACTAGACAGTTTTGTTGTGATGGTTTTGTTATTTTTTTTCTTCTATTGAAATAAGAGAATGAGGTAAAGTCATTAAAAGTCTCTCTAATAAATGAACATCAATTAATTGATTGATTTTTGTACTCCAGCAATGTTCATCATTGTGCATAAGTGAAGCAAGCTTTTTTCCCCTCTAAGTTTCATTTATCTTTAAAAAAGTTACAATACTCCCTAGAAGATCAAACAGCTGAAAATGTCTCCTAAAGACACTGATTTCACCAGCACGTTGTTCAGGATCTGAAATAGATACCTGTTTTCCTTTCTCTTGCCTTAAAAAAAAAATTATATAATGCTTTTGAGCCTAGGCACACAAGCAGTACACCTAAAACCTGCTAATTTAATTACCTTCCAGATAAAACAGACACAATTACTTGAGCTTTTGTTCAAAACCACAGCTGTGGTATTTTTGCTATTTTGTTTCATACAAACATTCTGTGGCTAATATATTCCCTTGAATACAGAAATTAGTAATGAATTGTATTCAGCCTCATGGGGTTTATAGCAGAAATTCCAGGAACCGGAATCCCGAGAACTGTAAGTCTGAACTACCTAGTCCAAGACCCACAGAGCAGATGCAGCAAGTAACTGAGAACTAGGGATGTAGGAGGTATGTAGGACATCCTGGGAAGTGGTACTGGACAGCAGAGGACACCATCCACAAGCAAAGTCTTATGGCAAGGATGGACTGCACCGGTGTCCTGGTATTGGCTGAGATAGAGTTAATTTTATTCCTAGTAGCTGGTTCAGTGCTGTGGTTTGGCTTTAGGCTGAGAACAGTATTGATAACACAGTGATATTTTAGTTGTTAAGTAGTGCTTACCCTAAGTAAGCATGAGATGTTCTGAGGGAGCTGGCAGATGAAGCCACAATCCATCATATTTGTGAAGTTATGGCAGTCTGGCAAAGTTCCCACTGACTGGAAAAGGGGAAACATTACCCTCATTTTTAAAAAGGGAAAAAAAGGAAGACCCCAGGAACTACAATCCAGTCAGTTTCACCTCAGTATCTGGCAAGATCATGGAGCAGATCCTCCTCAAAACTCTGCTGAGGCACATGGAAAATAAGGAAGTGATTGGTGACAGACAACATGACTTCACTAAGGGGAAATCATGCCTGAAAAATTTGGTGGCCTTCTATGACAGGGTTACAGCCTTCTTAGATAAGGGAAGAGCAACTGATGTCATCTACCTGAATTTGTGCAAAGCATTTGACACTATCCCTCATGAAATCCTTGTCTCTAAACTGGAGAGACATGGATTTGGTGGATGGACCACTTGGTGGAGAAGAAATTGGCTAGATGGTCTCACTTGAAGAGTCAACAACTCAATGTTGAAATGGAGACTAGTGACAAGTGGAGTTCTTCCATTGGGGCTGGGATTGTTTATCATCTTTGTTGGCAACATGGGCAGTGGAATTGAGTGAACCTTCAGTAAATTGTTTGCTGATGACACCAATCTGTGTGGTGCAGTTGACAAGCCAGAGGGAAGGTATGCCACCCAGGGAGACCTGGACAGGCTTGAGAGGAGGGATAGCGCAAATTTACAAAGTTCAGCAAGTCAAGTGCAAAGTCCTGTACCTGGGTCAGGGCAACCTCAAGCACAAACACAGGCTGGGCAGAAAATGGATTGAAAGCAGACCTGAGGAGACGGACTTGGGCTGGTGGCTGGTGAGAAGTTCAACATGACCCAGAAGGGTACATTTGATGCCCAGAAATCCAACTGTATCCTGGGCTGCATCAAAAGGAGTGTGACCAGCAGGTTGAAAGAGGTGATCCTGCCCCTCTACTCTGCTCTCAGGAGACCTCACCTGGAGTATTGTGTGCAGTTCTGGGGTTCTCAACATAAAAAGGACATGGAACTGTTGGAAAAAGTCCAGAGGAGGGCCATGAGGATGATCAGGGGACTGGAGCACCTCCCATATGAAGACAGGCTGGGAAAGTTGTGGCTGTTCAGCATGGAGAAGAGAAGGCTGCATGGAGACCTCCTAGCAGCCTTCCAGTATCTGCAGGGGGCCTATAGGGATTTTGGGGAGGGACTCTTCATTAGGGACTGTAGTGACAGGACAAGGGGTAATGAGTTCAGACTTAAACAGGGATAGTTTAGATTGGATATAATGAACAATTTCTTTCCTGTTAGGGTGGTGAGGCACTGGAATGGGTTGCCCAGAGAAGTTGTGAATGCTCCATCCCTGGCGGCGTTCAAGGACAGGTTGGACAGATCCTTGAGTGACATGGTTTATTGTTAGATGTCCCTGCCATGGAACTAGATGATGTTAGGGTCCTTTCCAATCCTAATTATTCTATGATTCTATGATTCTAAGGTGTCCCTGCCCATGATAGGTTATTGGATCTAGATGGTCTTTAAGGTCCTTTCCAACCTGGACCATTCTGAGATTCTATGATTCTTCTTTTGTATAAGGAAGTCAAACACCCCCAGAAAAAAAGCCTTTGTCTTTACATATCCTGTTGAGTCTCTGCTAAGATTCATTGGCCCAGAAAGGGAAGATGAATCTTTAGCACTATCATTGTAATTTGCTCAGAAGAGGGAGACAGCTTTAAGTGATTTTTTTTTTTTTTTCTGTATTTTTCTCATGATTCTCTTTTTCACCTGTGTCTGTGGCTATTTTTAGTGGGATGTTCTGCTTTTCTTACTTGCAGCTTATAGCCTATGTTCTCCTATGTCTTCACCATTTGCAGCTGCTTTACTGCATGGCTAATTAGTAATACAATATATACCCAGCAGTTTCAGTTTGGTCTTTTATCTAATTTAACCCATTAATCATTAACCCTTCTCTCCTCTCCCTGGCACACAGCTTCAATTCTGTCTTCTCTGCTGCACTTTTTTGAGCAGCTATTCCTTTCTTCCTTTGTGCCTGGTTAAGCTCCCTGTCTCTCTTTTTCCCTCAGACGTAAGCCTTTCTTGTCTTGTCATAGTTGAGATCAAGGGACTTGAGCCAATTTCTGCAGTCCTTAATCAATGACTTACAGGACAGTCACTTGATTAAGGAGTGTGAACTTTGGATCTATAATGTCTGACAGTACACATGAAGCTTTCCCATGTCCACAAAATTTACACTGTTCTTCCAGCTGTGTGACAATTTTCTGATTTTAAAGTACATGTATTTTAACTATGCATCTTTTCCTACCCCTTCCCACATCCTGATGATTTTAAAACATAATATCAGAAAATAGCCATATATTTTTTAAAAATAGTTTATTACTTTAAAAAATAGGCATGTAGCTCTCTTCAGTTTCCTTTACAATGGTTTCCTATTGCAATGTATTTCCTCTCTTTACAGGAAGAGAATAATTCATCTCTGGGAAAAGATTATTTTGATGAATGCATGTATATGAACAGAGATTAGAAAGAGAAAGAAAAGATAGAATTAAAAAAACCCAACCTTTAGTAGATAAGTATCATGTAACTTTTAGGTAAAGGCAAATACTGATGGAAAAATTGACTGCACTACATTGAGCGAAGATTTATGAATGGAACTGTATGTGTAGTAAAACTAATTTCACTTGCTTTTGTAGGAGAGCTTGGACTTTCTAGCTGTGTCTGGGCAAAGAGCCATTTTGAAAGGCTTTTAAATCATGTCAACAAAATGCAAATCAAGCTAAAATGTGAGACAATGGTATACTAGGTATAACAAATGTTCAAGCTTTGTGCAACTTTCTATTTTATCACAACACTGTGACTTATCCATAGTATTTCAGAATGATAGTGAAGTGCTTGTGAGCTTTTCCTGTAAACTACAGGTTGATCAGCTTTGCCTTGGCAGCAGCATTTGTTTAACCTGCCTACACTGACATTTTGTGAAAGATGCTCATGCCATAGTGTCCTGAGAGTGTGGCCTCTCTGGATTTTATTCTTGTTTGATCATTGCTCAGATGTGCCCCCCCGCCCCACTACTCCTTAAGCTATGCTCTGTGTTTTTTTACTGATGGTATTTAAGCTGACAGAGCAACTGAAATGACAAGCAAATAAAACCACTGAAACCCTTCTGCTTACAGACAGCCTCATCCTTGACAGTTTGACCTTGTCCTGCTAATTTTAACTGTCATGCTGATTGTATTTGAGAGCCAAAGCACAGATGAAATCAGTAATAAAGAAATATTGCTCACATTTTATGTCTGTGCTCCTGTTTACAAGGAGAAAAAGTAGAAAGAAATCATATTGCCTAGTTGAGTTTGAGGATATGGAAGTAATTTTGCCAGTAGATGTATTCACATGGAAAGAATACAATTAAGTTTTAGTCTATGAAATAAGCTTATCAGACTAAATAGATCAAGGTCTTCTGTAGTAGAAAATAGTAACTGTAGTCCTATCAGCAGGATCAGGTTCTTATAAACCATTGATAACTGAAACAATGCTCTTTAATTTGATGAAAGCTGCAAACCCAGGGATTTTTTTTAATAAATTAGTGACTTTTGTGAGAATCATATAAACAAAATACTGAGTTTCAGGTAGGAAGGTGAAAAGTGGAATACAAGTACTATTTCTTTCTTGTTAAGCTTACCATACTCATGGAATTCAATAACTCTATGCCATCTAACGTGGAAGTGTCATTTGAGATCCTGTTACCAAATGAAACAGGAAAGTCACTATGGCCATAAGTGAAATTAGACAGGAATAAAGATAAAAAAATAATCTGAATTAGAAATTAATCACATTTCTCTATAATCTGTTCTGTCTCAGCTGACGATTTATTCTAATTAATCCGATGAATGAAGTGTTATTTATACATGATATGAATTAATGGGGAAAAAAAATGAATCTGGCTCATAGTTGGGGCTTACCATAGGTGTGTTTTGCGGGAACTAGAAAATTTCCTGCATCTGTTACCTGGCTTAGAAGTTTTCACAAGGAATTACAAAAGCAGGATTTTTCTTTTCTTGCTTTGACATTTTACGATAGAACATCTATTGGCCAAATCTAATACATCTTCCTCCGTGCAGTGCTCCTATTGGGTTTGCGTTTACTCATGATCTTTTACTCCTCAGTGAAAGAAACAAAAAGTCTTGAACAGTTCCTTCCCTATCTGTCTACAGAGCTGTCAACCCAGTCAGTGACTGACACATTCATATGTTTCTGAAGATGCAAGAACCATCCTGACTAGCAATTGCAACACAATGGATATAAAAGACATTCAGCATTTATCTGTATGATGGTAGCAATATTCAATTCAGATTTGAGCTTTTAGTAAAGGGGCTATTATTGGGTTATTTGTTTGTACAGTTTCCTGTTCCCTGCTGAAGACTCCTGAATGACCACCACAGAAATTAGAAATAATGATTCAACTAAAGGAAAGGTGCTTTGTTCTCATTCAGGAGTGCTTTTGAAAGGTACTATCAGTGCCTGGAATTAGTTATTTACGGCAGAGGACTATAGAGAAAGCTATTGTATAAGTAATGGATTTTGAAGAAGTGTCAAAGATACAAAGACAGAAAAACATGAAAATTATCCATTCTAATATGGTCATGAAGCTAGCTGATTCTTTTCTTACAATGTGGCAAATTAAGTCTCTTACTCTCTGTGGACTTTGTAACTAGTCAGTGGATGTGCAGAGGTATAATACTGGCATAAGGGAGCAAAGAATCAGTCTCATTTTCTTGTCTACATACAATCTAAGAGATTCAAAGAAGTCTTTTTTTGTCATACTTTGACCCTAATTTTCAAGAGAAGAAACAGTCCTACCCATTTGAACAAAAGGATGTTGAAATTCAGATGATGGCAATGACAATGCAAACCTTTGCTTTCAGTATTGTTGTAAGCAGAACACAACGAAACACAAAGAATAAAGAAAATCCAGGGACTTTTGTTACTTCCTCACTCAAACTCATTTATTTTATTTTTTAAAATGTTGTCCAGTCCTTGAGACTTCGTGAATTTCCCTTTAAACTCATGATGACTGAGTTAGTTAGCCTAGAGGCACAATACAACTGCTGCCTTAAATTCCAGTTTTATAGAGGGTCATAGTATGTGTAACTTCCATGTCCTTCTAGCACACACACAATTAATTTACCTGGAAGTTCAATAGTGTCAGAGATATCCAATACAGCAGCATCTTACACAGCAGGGAAGGGAGAAGAAAGCTTCAGCACTTCTTTTTTTTTTTTTTGCAGTACTTATCATGTACAATCATAGAATCATAGAATATCCCAAGTTGGAAGGGAACTATAAGGATCATCAAGTCAAACTCTGTGTTCCTCTTAAGACTATATGAAACCAAACCACATGACTAAGATCATTGTTGAAGCACTCCTCCACTCGGGATTTACTTAAACATTACTAGGATACAAAGTGTACTCAAGTGAAGTCATGTTTGATCATAAAATGCATCTTCCCCTGCAAAAATAGAGAGCAAATTTTAAGTAAATAAATGCATACATACATAAATCCACTTGACCTACAAAACTGAGGCTATGACAACTAAATAATGAACATTTGCTACTTATCCATCCTCAATTCTGCAGTTTCTACAACAGCAGTCAAAAAATAATCCACTTGTAACAAATGCTATAGCACTTCAATTTTACTTCCACCCTCCTCCCTCCACCCCCCCAGTAACTCATATCCTCACTATTATTTCATATATCATTACAGTCACTTAATTCCCTTTGAGGTTTTCAAGTGGGAGGAGTCATTACAACAGTACTGAGACAATTTGGAAGTATATATTAAGTACTTAATAGAATCTAATGATCTATCATGTCATGACAATTGATGGTGTTAAATCACTAAAATATTGACACATAAAGACATTGGGATAATTCTCATGCACAGCAGTCAGCTTTCAAACACAGACACCCTCAAAGGAGAGAATTTTAAAGGCAGATTTAAAACAGCTGCAGGTTTTAGAAAATATTCTTTTTGCTCCTTAAGAATACAGGAGTGCCATGATTCAGTGATGCTTCATCCTGACATAAGATTTCCATTAGAACAGACTGATTTTTTTTTTTAACAACATCGTTGGTGTATTTCCTGTGTCAGAGTATACTAAAAGGGAAGTTCCCTGACATGGAGCAGAACAGTTTCGTTTGATAAGCATACATCTGGGAGAGGATGAGGAGGCATAACTAGAGGAAAGAACAAAATGCTAGAACCTAGAAAATAAACTGTAATTTTAACTTCTGCCATTGTATTGCTGTGTAATCTTAGACTTGGGCCTGGCTAGTCCAACTGACTTGATACAACTACTGAAGTGATCTGAATGAATGTTGTTTGTCAGCTTTGTAGCACTGGTGCTTCAGACCAATACAGATTCTACCTACTTTTTTTGTATTCTCAGGTAAAATGTGTTTTGCAGAGTAACAGTATTATGTTTAAAAGGTAAGACCATGGGCTCTGTAAAGACCTTAAAATGATCCTCCACAGCAATTGCACACAGGCTGGACTCTAACATAGGACCCAGGGGATTACCGCAGCCTTCTTCTTCCCCCTTAGACTAGTTGTGACCAGTCTTGGCTCTACCGATCTCAACTCAGCTACCAGGAAAATATGAGTTCATAATTCTAATCCAGTAAAAAATAGTTTGCAAAGCAAGCCAATTATTTTTAGTGACATTGGTTTCTATGGATGGTTTTATCTTAATGTGTATTCTTGTAATTGACCATTAGTTCCTTTCCCTAAGGCAAGTGCTTAATCCAACAGTTCTGCCAGATGTTCAAGCTCTGAACATATATTTCATGGACAGTACCCATCCTTCTAAGCCTTTCATGGAGAGCCATTCAGGATTTCCCGTACCTTTAAAATAGCCTGGTGTGGGCAGATTTCATACTCATTATATAAGGTCCTTTTTCTTAGGCAAACTTATCATAAAAATCTGAACAATGCAGGAATCAAAGCTCTTTATTATATAGCATATTTCTAACCAAATCTACAAGAACAAAGAGTGAAATATGAGTTAAAACCCAGTGTAACAACAGCCTCTATATCTTGTAATAAGAAACTACTAATTAGAAGGCATCAAAAATCCAGTTTTCTGATCTGCTTTATAGAAATACTTCATACAGCACTGTTTTAATTCTTTGAATAATTCTAACCAATTTTATTTCAGTAATATAATATCAGGTCTTGTTTCCTCCTATCATTTTTTCATAATAGCATTTTCAGTCTGTCAAATAGGCTTTATAATAGACAATTCAGCGCTGCATAGCTTTTTAATAAGCACATCAATGTCCTAACAAGATTTTAACTACTGAATAGCCTGAAGTAAAACCAAGAAAGGGGGAAAGGTAGTACTAAGATGGCTTTCAGCTGGGTAGTATCCTAAGGCTTTTAAAATAATTTTGATGCATTTGTTCAAAGAAGTAATCTCCTTTTCTTGCTTCTACAGTCTTTAAAGGTTTTGCAGATGCTGCAAGCTATCAACCGTATCAATGCAATGTACCGTAATCACAGAGAACAATCTTCTGGTAAAATCCTCTATGCTGACATCACAAAATGCTTCTTATTCAAAAATTAATTTTAAAACCCTGAAAGAAACATGGTATGAAAATAAAAATATTTGAAAACATTAAAAAAGTTTGAAAATATTAAACATGGCCAGTTCCAGAGGGAACACAGAATTTTTGAAATGTCAGCTTATTTGGTTTTAATACTCTGTTTTGAAAATCTTGAACAAATGTATTTTATTCCTTTTTATAGTTCCAGATTTGTGTTTCATATGACAACAGCTATAAACACAAGACATTAAGGAAAACATGATAACACCAAATAATATTACCTTATATTGTGTTTCTTCTTGACCTGTCACATTAGCTTACTTTGCACAGCAACATGATAAGAAATCAAGTGACTAAGGATGAAATCACCTAGGGCCTAAAATTGTACATGCAACAAGACCAAAAGAAATTTAAAACTTCCTTAGGAACAATCTTTCCTCAAGTCATTTTGTCATGAACAGGACTTCACTGTGTGAGTACATGCACATGGATTCAGTGCTGAAATCCAACAGTCTTTGGGAACAACCAGGAAACACACTCTTGAAAAAGGTCGATCTTTCCAATTAACTCTAATTTTTTCTTTCATGGTTCTGGACAACAAAAAGACCAAGTTCTTCTTTGGACAGACATTCAGTTTTTACTTAGAAAGACTTATGAAAGACAATCTGAGCACACCACAGCCTCAGATAGCAGACCCCTCAGCAGTGGCAGACAAAGACAGCAGGGTCTGACCTCAGCTTTGTCAGCCCAGAAGAAACCTGCAGAGGCAGATCACACTGGGTGGTTCTCAGGGCATGTTACTGAGCCACCATTGCTAGAATTAAACATGGGAATTCATAAGTGGATGGAAGACGCCAAGGCTTATGATGCCTTGGTTCATGTAATGCCAAACATTTTGGTTTTGAATAAATCTCTTGTATTGGGACTATGAAAACTTTTTGGTTTGGACCATTGCCTTAAATGAAACATTATATTGACTCCCACAGTGTGAAACAATTTATATCAGCAGAGAATTGAGTCTTGCATGCATTTTCTTACTGTTTTCTTACTGTTAAAATGGTGTCTTTTCCATATTGATAATTGCATTTTGAAGTCAGTTTTCCTGCAACTTTAGTAAGTATACTTTAGGTAGGTTTTACTTGAAAACCACGTGACACAAAATAATTACTTAACAGATTTAAATGACATCTTTTTAACCATTTGAAATATCTTTCTAAGTATTTTCCACAAACTGGCAGTAAGAATAAGTCCTTTAAGGCTTTACAATTTATAGCAGATTTTTAACCTAAGGAGCAAAATTTTAAATATTACTTACTCTAATCTGTTGGGAATATCATAGATGTAAAATATTCATAAGCAGAATAACAGCAGAAAAGAATGCTGTCTATGCCTATAAATACACACCTTACCATCATCAAATGTTAATATGTATTGAATTGAAACACTACTAATGATTCTATTGCAATATGGAATTCTTCTAATTAACCATGATCATTCACAAGGCATATTTTTTTCCTCAACAGTCACCATGGTTTTGTTCCTTTTTTTTTTCTGATACATGCTAACACTGGAAATTTTCTCCATTGCTGACTGGTGGAAAGTTGCAATTCAGAAAACAAAAAAAGGTGGAGGTAAGGAGGGGAAAAAGAAGCAAAATAAATGCCAGCAGTCATCAGGCTGTTCTGCAGGACAGTTTTATCATTTATAGCAATCTGGTATTGACATCAGAACAACAAAGCTAAAAGTGATGCCACAGAGGAGAAAAGATGTAGGCAGGTTTTGTCAAGTTAGCGTACTGAGGTGTTATAGTCTAAGGTTATGAAAGGTGATTAACCAGATGAGACATCCTAAGGTGCAATCTTCTTAATTTGTTTTGGTTTTCTTTTTTTTTTTTAAGAAAAAATACACTTTATGGTTTAAACATCAAACATTTAATGGGACTCACTCTGTGAACCCGGATCTACCTAATTAGAAAATAACCAAAGGCTCTTCCAAGATAATAAATAAGAGAAAGAAGACTGATGAAATAGAATGGCCATATTTAGGTGAAGAAAACCATATAATGCTTTCTAGTATTTATACTAAGTACAGTTTTCAGTGAAGAACTGAAGCAAAGAAAGATGTTGCAAAAGATTCTGTGTGAATAGCACTTGAAATTCAGAACATCTTTAAAATATCCTACAAGACTAGGAAAAGAGCATATTCATTCCTTTCTGCCACTGCATCCTAAATGAATATATATATTAAACTAGAAGACAGTGTTAAGCATTTGGGTTTTATCACATGAAAATACCAAGCTGTGTTACTTACCCATATTGTAAAATTATTGATTTCTTCACAAAAAGTTCATTTTATTTAGCCCATAGTCTTATTTTTGTATTTTCAGAAACTTGTTTTTCAACATAATCTATAAATTCTGTCTCAATTTTCCTGCCTGTAAACTCTGTAACAAAACTCTTTCCCAAATGTGATGGTGCTGCATTAATTTTAGTATTTGTTTGTATAAGTGCTGCTGTGCAAAATAGCTTTAAGTAAAACCAAGCCCAGTAGAGTTATGATTCTCACTGAGTTTTATCCAAAGGTTGCTCCTGTCACTAGATATTCAAAGGATTAAAATAAGAGTAACGACAAAGATGGAAGAGAAACCTGTTACATTATGGATTTGGGGATTTGGTTACTATATTTCAGCATATATTTTAACGTAAGTACACTGCTCTTCAGTCCCTGCATAAGAACTGACACCCTGTGATGGGTTAACTTTGGTTGGCTGCCAGACACTCACCTAGGTACCTTGTCAACCCCACTCCTCAACAGCACAGAGAAAGAACATAAAATGGAAGAGCTCATGGGTTAGAATAAAGACAGGGAGGTCATTTGCCAGTTAACCATCACAGGCAAAGACTTGACTTGGGGAAAGTGAATTTAATTTATTGCCAGTTCAAATAGATTTGGATGGGGAAGCAAAGAAAACCTGAAACACCTTTCCCTGCTCCTCCCATTCCTTTTTCCCAGACTCAAATACACACCTTTATTCGTGATTTCTCCTGGCAGGAACAATCTCCAAATGTCCTATTCCTCCTTGGAACTAGTAAACCATCTGTATAAAGAGCTGTGATGGAGTTATTCCTGAAATACATGATTTTTAATGTCACACAGTTTGAGGCTAAACTCAAATACCTAACCTGAAAAAACCATATTAGCCTCTCTTTTGATAGTATTCTGAATTATGTGAGGTTTTATTTTCTAGGAAAGCTGAAAGAAAAAAATAACTCCCTTTAAGTACAACAGAAAGCAATTAAAGATGTAGCAAATTAAAAAGTACCTAAGCAGTAGGAACCATGATCTAATTAAGGTTTATAATTAGAAATAAATTGAGATTGAAAAGGGAATAAAACATCAGGATGCTTAATGTCAGAAGGAAATAGTTGTCAGATTAGTTAATATATTCTCAGGGGTAAACAGGCTACCAAGCAATGAAGATAGAGTAATATATGGTAGTGCAGATGAACATTGCATTAAATGCAACCAAAGTCATAGAAAATAGGAGTGCCCTGCAGCTGTAGAGTCTCAAATGTACAAATGAATTAAAGACCATACAAAATAATGAGAGAATACAGGGAGTGAAAGAAAATAACTCAGAAACTAGCAGTGGAAGAAAAAAATGGAATTTTTTCATTCAAACAACACAGGACTTATAGCAAGGAAATTCCAGTTATGAGTAGCAGTAGAAAATGAAATATCTGTGATGCACTCAGTGATCAGCTTTTATTTATTAAGTTAATAATTTTATTTATTAAATTAATACAATTGTCCTACTTTACTAATATTTTAAATAATGCTACTAATATTTTAAAAATGCAATGGCATTCTAGCTTTTTACTTTTCATTTAAATTTTCCATGCTCTAATTTCTGCTTAACTTCATCTTGAAAATAAAATTATTCATCAATAAAACAGATTTAGATACAAATGTGTCACAGAAGACCTATTAACCACGTGTTGCTGCTTAAAGTTAATGTAATTTAAAAAAAGGTTTTCCCTTCTGTAGTGCCAATGCTGAGAATCAAATGTTTTGAGGGAATGCAGCAATTTCACTGAAAAGACGAGGAAACCAGGCAGCCAGGCTGATCATCTTGGCCACACTGACAATTCTGGTCAGGCATGGTCTTTTTAGACCCATGGGGTCCAACTTTCCTATATTGCTCAGCAGAATCTTACTTCCTGCACATATGGCTGTGTTTACATGTCTTCATTTTTTGTTTGTCTCGTAGACCACAAAGGCTGCAATCCACCTCGGACAGTGTGAATTAGAAAAACTGGGGATCCATATTAAGAGAAAGATAAGTTATGTTTTGAAGTTATTGCAATGAAAGGAAAGCCAAAATTGATTCTTTCATGGAAACGGCCTTAGAAAGACAAGAAACAAAATTGCTACAAGACCTATAAAGACATAATATAGTTGGAAAAAAATGTGGCTAATACTAGATACCAGTGTACCCAAGACTTGGTCCTAAATGTGAATGTAGGTGTACTGCAGAACTGTCCTGCAAAACTGTAGATGAGACAATATTAAGTGGTCTGTGACATGAGATAGGATCTCAGAATTCAGTAAGTTGTGTAAATGCTTACAATTTCTATGAGTTTGAGAGCACTTAGCCTGTTAGCCATTTGTAGAAATACATGACCCCCTAAAATTGCATTTTTTGCAATTTTTAGTACTTCAGTATTAATTCATTTCTTCTTTCCCCCTTTAATTTATTCTGAACATATCATTCCAGTGCTAGAGCCTGAAGCTCCAAGATGTACTGTTTCTAAAACAGATGAATATATAATTTTCTTCAAGGAACTTACTGTAAGTAGAATAGTAATATAGGAAATGATGGTGTAACCAGTAAGGAATCATGCAGAAGAGAGATCTGAGAGATGGGGAGGATGAAAAAAGTGATGCAAAGCCTGCAGAAGTGCAAAAGCATTGCTTAAATATTTGCAAGGCGTGTGAATTAATCTGAACCAATGTCTGTGAATACAGTCCCCCAGAAGTGCTTAATATATGTGGGTTTCACTTAAGATTTAGTAATTTATATGACTACATATACAATAGGATGATGTAATAAAATAAAGATCTGGAGATTTATTTTTCAAGTTCAGGAATGGTTAACACAGTTAGATACTCCTAATAACTGCATAAATACTGTTCATTTAGAAGTATGTTTTCCTGTCCTTGTATTTAGTACTTCTTTTGTTAAATGAGCATTTCCAAAGATCACAGTTTGTCATATAGCACTAGAACCATAATTCAGATCTTCAGACACTGGACAGGACTTAAAATGACTAATCAGCACATCCATGAACCAAGAGAAAGGAATTCAAACCAATTTGGATTTACATAACCTGCTAATATTGCAAATGAGTTTATATCTTTGTAAAAATAATAGTTCCCTGAATATCACAATAAAAGTCAATTCCTCTTTAATTAAAACCAGGTACAGCTGGTCCACAGAATTGATGGGTGGGACTTTCATTCTTTCTTTCAATCTCTTTATCATAGTCACAAGTCTCTTATTTCTAACATACTTACTAATTCTTTTAATAATAGTATCTGTGTGTAAAAAATATCAGATACTTGTAACTCACTTGAGAGGACTAATGGATATAATGGATTTCATCCTAAAGTAATGCATGGCACACCCATCTGTCATGGTATGTCCTTGACAATAATGCAAACTGTGGATCTTTACAGGTAACACTAAATTTAGCTAATACGGAGAGACTTGGTGTTATTCAAATGTGTACAGCACGCTTGTTGGGATTCTGTTGCAACTGGGCTGCAGCAGATTACTTGCACATCCAAGGCCAATCTTTGCCTCTTTCATGATGAGGTTTGGACTATGCTCCTCATTAGGGTGAAAAGTGTTTCTTTGATTGATTAGCCTTCCTAAGCTTATCTTCATTCTCTCCTAATGAGAAACCAAGACTGAAGGCAATTTTATTCAAAACAAATATTCATCAGATGTACAGGAAAGATATAGCAAGAGCAAACTCGGTTTATTGAATCACTGGATAGTGGACCATAATATCACAGCAAAGATAAAATCAAAGAAAAAAAACAAATCATTATTTCTAAGTAGGAACTGTTTCCTGATATAACAGAAAATCGCAGCCTTTGTCAACTATAACACACACATTTTTTTGCCTTTTCTTTTTTTTTTTTTTTTT
>NDXB01013248.1:167939-180125 GCA_002631895.1 Agapornis roseicollis | reverse complement strand
GTTGTCGAAAAAAAAAAAAAAAAAAAAAAAGTGTTATTTTCCTGTGGTTTATAAGAAACAAATGCATAGACCCAGGCTGCTCAGAGTGCAGGCTCGGATCATCAACAATGCAACTGCTGTCAGCTTGGCTGGGACACTATTCAGCTATCACATCATTTTTCTCCTCTATCAGGCAATCAAAAAAAATCAGTATCAGTACTGTCATACTTATGTAGACCAAACTCTCAGGTTTCAGACTGCCATGTTTCTCATGCACAAATTAATTTTTAAAATGTAAAATTAAGTCTATTAAATTAGGTGTACAAAGACACTTGAAAAAGTTTCAGTACTTAATAATCTAAATTAGATCAACCCATACTCTTTCAGCTCTCTCTGCTCTGTAGCTAATACCATGGTTACGAACAGGAGATGTGATCTCTCATCTGTTGAGGATTAATACATGACATTATTGCAACAAACAGAGAAGCAGCTAAGCTGTGAGGAGAGTATTTACTTAAACAACTACTGCCTCTTTGGTAATATTAAAAAAGCACAAGAAGATAAAAGCAGAGCTGTATTTGGCTGTGATAGAATTCATTGCTTGTTGCATATTTATGGCCATATCCAGTAAATAATTTTAAAGGCACAGTAGCTAATATTATATACCTTGTGCTAAAGCATTAAGCACAATTGTTCAGACACTCCATACAGCATAGGTAAATATTTGGATATTTGCACAAGTTAGATAAAATTCACATTTTCTCAGAAGAAAAAACAGAACCAGTATCCTGAGCCATGTAGTGCCTTGGGTCACCTGTAGTCATATAAAGATGCCAAATGCTACTTAAACCAATGATGAAAAAGAGATAATGACTTAATATTACCTCCCAGAAACCTTTTCCTGGTCTAAAATACTACATCTATGTATGCAAAAGACATCTTATAGTACTTCAGTCCAACTGACCAATGCAAGCAAAATGCTAGAATGTGTTCTCATTTTTGAACTGTATCTTTACCTTGAAACGAAGCCCCAGGATAGAGACAGTGTTTACTCAAGTCTTTTGTTAAATCACAGCCATAAAAAAAGAAGTAGCTTGTGTCCACGGTGCTCAGAATTCCATTGACTCTGTTGATGTGCTTGTAAACTGTTGTGTTCCTGCGCAGTACACTTTTCTTTCAATGTCTGGATCTTACTTTTAATTAAAGAATTTATTGTTTTCTTTTAAAATACATCATTAAAAAAGGAAGGTGAGCAAAGGGAAAGACAAACACTTTTATAGGGAGGTCACATTTAGTTTCTTTTCCTACCAGAGAAGACTTATTCCTTCTACCTACTTGTTGGAAAGAGATTGAGATATAATGGTATACTGTACTTAAGAACTTGACACCACTGTTGATACTGTGAAGAAGAATGTCCCGAAGTCACTGATTTATAAATAAGCAATAATTAACACCTGATTTTTATAGCCTGACATTTGCAGAACTGCCTGAAATTTTTAGCCTTGAGCTTTGCTGACTATTCCCAGAAAATTCTGTGCATTTTACTTTCAGAAGTTACTGCATAAAAGTCATTAGTGTACCTGAAACCAGATGGAATGCAGAATCCTCCTTCCCTCGATGAGGGATTTAAATAGAGAAAAGGGCTCCAGTTTGATACCTCCACTGTCAAAACAGAGGTGTTTACGTGTGTAAAGAAATCCTTCTGGTGGAATCTGGGGCAATGTAGTAAAAATGTATACAATCTGGGGAGCTTGGGCAATCTCAGCATGGAGATTATCAGGAGTCAACTAAGCAGAGGCTTCCAGAAAAGCACATTTGGTCTTAAGCATCTAACAGCTGTTGACATCTCCTGTTGCAACTGGTCCATAGTTTTGTCAAGGAAACTCATCTAGGCTTGACTGTAACTTTTATTTGAAGACAAATCCTGGGAGAGACCTCTAGTTCCTAAGTAAGTTCTAACCTTTTCCTGTGTAAGCAAACGTGCTTCATTCTTTAATGTGTTTCTACGCATCCAGTGTGTGAATCTCCTACTGTAGAGTATTAATGTCAACAAAAGGTTAATAAAAAAATAAGGTTTCCAGACATTTTTTTATTCTCATCTGCTCCCATCTGATTTGTTTTATTACTGAAGCTGATGGCTTTCAACAGCACTTACAGCAGCAGCAGTGGAGTTTAACTCTCACTTATTGAAAAAGCCAAATCAAGAGCTTAGTAATATCTGTTACTTATCTTTTCTTTTTAAAATAAAAAGTGAAAGTTAAAAGCTGACAAGGTCATGAGTAAGTGTTATTGAAAGTCACAGCCAGCAAGCAATTTGCAGCTGGAGAAAAAAAAGTCTTTCCTTTTCTGTAGTCAGTCATGGCATTCCTTTGCTTCAGTGTATTTTTTTTAATTCCCACGTCCTGTAACCAGCACCGATGGTCTGTCTTGAAATAAAGTTCACCTCTCTTATTCTTAGATAAAAGGTAGCATGACCCAAGGTTTGTTCTTGGATCAAAAATTCTGCTATCTGGATTTTCAACTTCATATTTCTACTGAATCACCATGCCACTCATTTTCTAATTCCCTCCCCTCTCTAAATTCTCAGTTTTAGAACAAGAAATAATGGGTAACAAGTATATGATGCTTTGAGATCTATAAAGGGAAGTTAATATTTCTTCAAACAGCAGTATTGCAGTCTGTAGATAAGCTAACAGACAAGCTGTGTGGAACATTTGGGAGTTCAGAAATCTTTAAAAAAATTTCAATGTACTTTATAACAAAAAAAACCTGACAAATCTAAAACACAATCAAACAGATGTGATGAAGATGCCTTTCCTCATTCTTACTGTTAGTGGCGTGTTAATGCTAACACACTTAAACATCACACAGGATGTTCACAGCATAAATTAATAAATTGTAGAGTTCATATGAAAAGAGAAAGAGAGAGCTATAAATACTAGGAGAAGATATGGATATTTGTCTTTTGGGGGGCCAAATAACAACATGGTAAAGGCAGAACTGTAGTCTGAAATCTGGTTTCAATGAAGAAATGTTAAAAGAACTTACTTCCATTGTGCAGGCAAAAAGGACATTACTCTTTTTTTTCAAATCACAGAAATTTTCTGACAATCAAAAAATCACTTCCCACCTTGCTTTCCCATGTTTATACCTTGTTAACTACATCATTGTTGAAAACAGAGTTTGTCTTTATTCATTTATTTTTTTTTCACAGATTAAGCCTAACAATATTGGACTAGGCAAACTACCCGCTACTGGCGAAACATGAAAATGGAATATTGACATTTTATTCACAGTTGATTTCAGTTGCATGTGTTAGCATCCTTCTTTTTGGTGGTAAGGTATGGTTCTTTTGAAAAGAACCATGTTGTTTCCCTTACAACCTTCTGCTTAACAAGGTTGCAAAGCATAATGATACAGTTTCTTACCCTCCTGACAGATAGAACTGCCAAAAAGCCATTCTCTCTATCTTAAGATTTATTGGAGTGTCAGTCTTTATGCTCAGTTGCTCCTCTCTTCGTTTACATCACAAAATGAAATTATATTTACAGAAGAAAAATTATTGTCCACATTCCAGTTTAATTAACATTGAATTAACAAGTAATCTAATTAATAAACTTTGAATCAACATGTGTGCCGTGCCCTGGTAGAAATCCTCCAGAATTGATTAAAGCAAGATAAGGATTAAGCTGGTGATTTATTGACAAGAAGAATATCACTTTCATCTACAGGCGGGCATGTTTGTCTCAGCTGAAGAATTCCCAGCACATTTCAACTCTCTTTCCCCCATTACCTTTCTGCTCATTTCCCCCATTTTCAGAAAAAATAAAAAGTATTCTTATATTTGAGGATTATTTGGAGTAACTGCAGAAGTGGGAGCTGCACCTGCCTGCAGGATCACAGAGTTTCTTGGACTGACAGAATGAAAATTTAAAACAAACAAAAAAACAACCAACCAAACAACAACAATGAAAACCACAACATACTAGAAAAGGCTTTTTTTAATACCTTTTATTCTCTTTCCCATGATGAGATGCTCAAAAGTCAGACATACAAATGAGAAGTTTATTCAACCAGAAAACTTGACACAGAATAAGTTCATGCCATCTGGCTTTATTTATCTATTACACATTACATTGGTTTTTACAGCTCTGGTGGACCATTGCTCCTGAAAGATGCACTTTAATAATATGTGTTGGTACACCACTCCATACAGCAGTGGTAATTCATCAAAATGAAAATCAGTCAGGAAGAAATCTGTAGTAACAGCATAGAGAAAAGTAATTATAAGCTCCTATGAATCACAGCACTGGGTATCTTACATGAGGTATTTTTTACAATAATCAGCTTGACTGCACTTTGCACTGGGCTAACTGATTTCCCACAGGCTGTGTTTCAAGGCAATATTCAATATAACCTGCACAAAAAGAAAACAGATATGAAGGTCATTTCAAGCAGAATAGGAAGAACTTGCAAAAATCTGCCAGCTGAGCAGGCTGACTTCTCACAGTTTGTAAAATTAAGCTTCCTCACTTGATGAAGGTAACTTTAGCTAAAATTTTCCTGTAGTGAGGGATGAACAAATATTTACACTTCAACCTATTTTCACACTTTCTCCATTCAATAAAGTTCTTGCTACAATCAAAACACTGAAAATGTATATAGACAGGATTCAAGTGTCCTTTCCCCACTCAGTTTTCAGTCACAGATTCGCTTGAAATCCAGGTTCCAAGGCTGCTCTTAAAAGAAAGCACAATATGGGAGTATTCAAAGAGTTTAACTAAATATACTAAATGCTCTTTTTTCACTAATTTCTAATGATCACCATAATTATCAGAAATGCTATTTGTGCTCTTCTTTAATAAGAGTAGGACCAGACCCATTATTGGAGGCAACAGTCTATTTGCAACAACCAGATCAGTACAGCAGGAATCAGCGCATGCCTCTGGCCTCTACAGAGTGCCACACCTTAAAAATTAGTTTCTTATTTCAGGTTTATAACTGGTCAAGCAATTCGACATATAACTGGTGGTCAAACAACGCCATTGATTTCACAAAACCTTCCTCAGAATAATCCTGGTCACACTCTACATTGTAGGCTAGCATCAAACCTGCATTTTCGAGAGCCTTTTTGTTCACTTTATTTGAAATATCTGACAATCAGAGTCTTGCATATTTGATTTCTGAAATCCAGAGTACTTGCAGAGGTGCACCAGACAGCATCTAGAGATAATATTAGCCCTAAGGCTTGCAATCAAGAGATTCTCATGAACATAACACCTGAGTAGTGATAAAATGTGACAGCAGGGAAGAAGTATTCCAAATGGTTTCACACTTCCTGTCTTTACTATTATGCTTTGGAAACAAGACTACAACAGTTTTTTCCTCAGAGAATGTTTAAGGCGCTCAGTCAGGAAAATCAGATGGACAAGCAGACTCTCACTCCAGGGAGCTGTAACATTGAATTACTTCTGAAATCTTTTGACAGATAGAAAAATGTAGGCTTGTACTGTGTTTTAGACCACTGAGTCCTCTACATGATTCATTTCTGTGGTGAATAGTGTGAAGCATTTGACCCTTGCTGTTTGTAGATCCAGACTCTGCAGCAATGGCAATAGTCACCACCCACTGATAATCCAAGTTAATTGTCCCCTTTCCACAATGACACCATTTGCAATAACTCAGCCTTCAAAGGATGCCTCCAGGACTTTAACTAATGTAATACCCCTCAAGGCAGACTGTCTTTGATCTAGTCTACTCAGTATAGAGTTCAGGTTTCATGTGTGAGTTTTGTGAGGGCCATTTATTCAGTACACTTGAAAACAGGAAAAGGAAAAAGAAAAGGAAAAAAAAGGAAAAGGGGGAAAAGGAAATGGAGGAGGAAGGAAAAAGGAAAAAGAAAACCCACCTTTCTTCTGATTGTTTCATAACTCTCAGAATAAAATGACAAATTCTGCAAATGGTGTTTCCAATCTATGACCTAAACCAAATGTCAACAATTATGATATCTAAACCTAAATTATACTAAATACCTTAGTAATTCATTCTCCCAGGCCCTCTAAAATAAATGTACATTGCTCTCTCTGTTCCTGTTTGCACCATAAACGGTTTGGGTCTTCCTGAAAATTATGACTGAGTATTCATTTTCTTAGATTATTTGGAAATTGATGGTTTGTACTTTATGTAAACTTCAGGGGAAAAATGTTACACTTCTGGAAAGCAAGCTGAAAATACTAATGTCAGCTGTAGAAGCACAAGGCTGTCCAAGCTTGCAAAGGAATCACGAGTTACATTCTAGTTTGTTTACTCCCTTAGACTTCAGGGCACATTTATTCATTTCTCACAGGTTTTGCATACAGTATGTCAGGAGTACTTTATACAGCAGTTCTCTGCGTGAGTGACAGTCCTGGGCCCCTAAGGTGACTTCTCGGCATGCCAGGGCCTTGACCACCTCCTACATCGTATACATGTAGGACAGATCAAGCAGCAGTCACAAATGAGGAAGAACAGTCTGAGGCAGGAAGAGAATGGGAGAATGTAGAGAAGCATAGGTAATCCCAGTACGATGTCCTAATTTGACTTTTAATGGACGCATCTCAATAAAAGTAGAAATGCTGGTGCATATTATATTTCTCACTTTTTAATGAAATGTGTGTCTGTTTTCATCACCTTTAAAATCACTGATAAATTTATGGTTTAACACAAAAGCTTTGTGGTGGTGGAAAGGAAGGAAATATGGTCTGTTTCCTACTTTCTAGGTAGCTACACAAAATATTTGAGTTTTTCCTAGGCAATAATGACATGTGAGAGCACACAAACTACAATACTAGAAGTCTTTACTCAGGTAGTTTAACAAAAGTCAGGATCTTTATGTCCTTTAGGTTAAATGGCTGAGAGGCACATTCTCAACCTACAACAGCATTGAAAGACACTAGAAAACTAATAAATTCATGATGGCAAAAGCTGGTGCTCTGGCAAAACATTTATGGCATGACAATAAAAGAATAAGCTATATTTTATTTCTTTGTGTCTTTATGGATTCCTAAAAAAAAAAAAAAAAGAAAAAAGTTTAGATGTCGGTTCAGCAAAGATGAGCAATATGCACCAATTACTGAGCCATTATGCTAATTTTACTTTGCTAACTAAAACTAGAATATTGCAATGATTAAATTAAGTTCTCAACTAAAATTGAATCAATACACAAAATTAATACAGCAAGTAATCAGAACACATCAACAGATTGAGACCACAGTGGAATTTTATGCATTAGCATTTTCTGTAAAATTTTAAGGATAGCTTATCTCCTCAGTGTGAATCAGACTGTTTTTTTCAACTAAAAGCTGAAAAAAAAGATTGGAGAAGATGATTTACAGGAATTTTTGCCAGGAAAACCTCCTCCTGGTTGAGGTAAAAGCTATCAGAACAATCAGCAAAATTATTCATTTATAAGATATCTAATGACCAAATGGACACATTATTTCCATATCTGCATTGTTAAGGGAAATTACCTCATTGCTCTCAGCGTTTTAAAAGTACCCTGGCCTTTTTATTGTCAAAGAATTGGAGAGCCAATGTGAGCTCATAAGTCATTGTAATGTCTGTTGACAAAACATGAGCTGCTTTTACACTTATCAGAATTCTACTCATAATTAAGCAATTGTCCCAGCTGTACTCAAATTTCTGCTTAAGTTCTCCACATGATTAAACATCTTAGTTCTTAAAATGTTGTATTTTTTGCCAATTCTAGGCAAATATTCCCAGGAGTGCCAGTTTGCGGTAAAAACCTAGTTGTTTAGTTTTCTAATTCAGAGACATTGTTTATTTCAAAGCACTTCCTCTTCAAGCAGTTATTTTCTTCAGTGAAATCATGGGATGAGAAACCCTGCTGTTCTCACTGCCTGAAGGTCAAAGGGTTGCGTGGGAGAGAATTTACCATGGAAGAAACAATCCAGCTTTACCTGGGTGACAGCAATTATGCAGAACAACAAAAGAAG
Source organism: Agapornis roseicollis (assembly GCA_002631895.1). NCBI lineage: Eukaryota > Metazoa > Chordata > Aves > Psittaciformes > Psittacidae > Agapornis > Agapornis roseicollis. Next base: position 172,152 of record NDXB01013248.1, on the reverse strand, counting down.
AAGTTAAGTTACAAGATGAGAACTCTAATACATTCTCCCCAGGGTCTGCCACTCACTCAGCCATGAGAAAAACAATGCCAGACTTCATTTTAGTAGTTATGTCTCTATAATGCCAAGATAGAAAAGCCTATCATACACACAGCATACTTTGTTGTTTTACTTCCCAGGTGTCTGCTCTTCAGGTTGCCTCCTCTTAGGCTGTCATTCCTTGGAAGAACAAAGAACAGAAGTAGCCCAATCAATTTTTAATTTAAGAGTCCACATGAATAGATAGCAAATTCATAACTTTCTCCAAAAGGCCAAACCTGGACACACCTTTAACCTGCAGTAAAAGAGAAATGTGGGAAAATGTATGGAACTACATTCACAGTATATTAGTATCAAATCAAGAAATGTCACTGAAGACAGGATTGTGGAGGGCATGGACTCTTCAACCCTCACAATAGGAGAGGTACAGCAGGGGGGACAACACGTGGTCTTGATTTGTGTTGGTTCATTAGAAGGAAATACTTGAAAGAGGTAGTCACCCACACACATTCCCCACAGTCATTTCCAGTGAGTCCTGAACGTAACTGAAAAGTGGACTACAGATGATAAATAAATACACCTTTACCTCTTGTGTGCTGTGTATGAGATATCCAAAGATGGAATTAATTTATTTTCTTAGGTTGGTGTTTGGCTTTTTTTATCATTTAAGTTATAGGTAATTTTTGCCATTTGTTCCAAGTCTCACACACACACACACACACACGCACACTGAGTGTATTTTAAACACTCTGGAAGTATCAATTAATATGTGAAAACAATATTAACAACCATTGTCACTATTTACAAACTTGGAAAAATAAGACTCAGAAAGATCAAGATGTTGCCCATAGGATATGCTGATTCCATGAAACAAACTTTCAGTGGTCTATGAAAAAAACTTAAGTGTTCTGAAGCCTAATCTTGTCTTTAAACAACAACAAAAGCACATTCTCTGAAAATCACATTAGACAATTACTCAATTACTTTATCCTTTTATTAACAAATATTGACTGAAGCACTGACTAAAGCCAATGGGAAATCTAACAAAAAGAAATTCCAGACATTCATGTGGCATTTAAACACTGGTTTATGTTTTAATGTAATGGTTAAAAGAATTGTTTCTATTCTCAAATAAAAAAGAATATGCACATATGGATGTAAATCCTCTATTACAGCATATATTTAGATGGTTAATTATCTGTAGAAGTCCTCTATAAAATACACCTCCATCAAAAATATTTTTCCTTAGTAAGTGATTACATAATATTGCATAGTGTATAACATTAATACTTTTAATCCATTCAGATTACTTTTCTTGAACAAACACCTTTCTCTATACACATTAATATGTATAGAAATATACCATTAATATTTTAGTACCAGACAAGTTTCAAAGGGTTTGTACTCCGGAATTGTGCAATTCTATTAGTTTCATTGTTGTTGGGTATTTTTTTAATTCTATGGGTAAATATTTATATTGTTTATATGGATAAAAATAGTGTACTGTAAATCCTATATTTTGATCCAAATTTTTATGTTTTGGGGTCTCCTTAAGAATACTATTAAAGTGCATGTTTGACTTATCAATTGTGAAAATGGAAAACATGTTTTTTTTCCAAAGGACATTTGTTCTGTCCTGTTGTAAGTAATAAGTCAAATACAGCCCGGTGGCATAAATGTGAGGCCATTCTTGAGGTCTGATCAAAAGATAATGTACACTTCAGTTGACTTCCTTCAAGTTTAGAAGGAAGCACTTGGAAAAATGCATGCTTCCTACAATTATGCTAGATTAAAAGCCTTCTCCTACTACATCTTATGTCTTAAATTTCTAGCATTCTGCTAAATTCTGCCATCATTTTTTGTAACATTATGCATATTTTGCAAATCTAAGAAATATTTTTATTTTATTATTCTTACTCTTCCTGGCTCCATGACTTATTTTGAGCAAATGGGATATTGTGTTTTCTGTGGATTGACTTCTTTTCTCTACTTTCCTGCTTTCTTTTGTACTTAGATAGTTAAATATGGAGATTGAAGACTTTTCATGCTTTCTTTCTCAAGAAGCCTTTCCTAATGGCATTTGCACCTGTGTTGTGAGCCATTAGAGAAATCCTGACCACAAACATCAATAATCTGAAAGGCAAGCAGAAAATACCTAAGGTAAGGCCACATTCTTAGCTTTTTTTAGACTTGTGTTTAGACCTTTCAGGTAACGCTTCAGAGGGAATGGAAAAAAAAGGTTTTGTCCGTGTTTTGCAATGCATTGCATCTAAGAAACACATTTCTGCATGTGTTGGATATATGTGCGTCCACACTTGAATTATGTTATTCAACTAGGAATCATATCCATGACATATTAAAGCTTACTGTTCACCAAATATCAGCACCCGGCAGTAACACTGTAACATTATTCATCTTCTAACGTCAAGCAGCTTCCTCAGTCCAAGCCTGCCAATTGAGTGAGATACAGCCAAGAGTCCATGGTCCCTACTAGAAAGATATGTTAGTAGCTACTAATGCTGGAAATCAGTTAAATTGTCACTACTAAGCTAATTTGGTGTCTCCAAGAGTGGGATAAGTGAGCTGGGACTCAAACTGTGTCATTAAGATGTATAAGTTACATATGAAGGTTCTAAACACATGCACAGGAGAGACATGGTTTTTGGAACCCATATGGTTCTGGTAAACACAACAATACACTAAAGTTATTGGACCTCTATAACAGCTGTGCTGCATTACTAATCTTGCTGCTACTTTACCCTCTGAGCAATGTAAAACAATGGGGCATTTCTTCAGCAGATGTAAACTGATGTTTACCATTGATTTAATGAACACAGAGCAAAGCACTGGAACCAAACTGACATACACCAAGCGTGTAATGTATGCCCTAGTTTTTAAGTCATCTTACTGCAGAAACAGTCTCTTAATTCTAATCTTAACAAAGAATTGTAGTATTTTCTTCAAAGTTATTCTGTTCTGTTAGGCAAAATGAATAAATGTTATAGCTTAGAAGCAGCCTCTCAGGATTTTGCATGTCTGGGAGAAAGCCATTGTCCTTTGGAAAAAATATTTTTCAGCTGTTGTTTTCTCGAAGTTCTAAGTTTATAGGAAAATCTATATTATCAACTGTAAGGATCTAGTATAGGATACCCATCCCGCTATTGCCCCTATACATTCAATAGAGCATTAGAGATATTTCTCCAGGGCACAAATACTTTCTAAACTGAAATCCTGTTCTGAATGATCCTCTGAAAGGCATATAAGTGCACAAATATTTCTGGTCCTTATGATTTCTCCTTTTCCACCTATAGTGTTTGAACACAAGGGTATGTACTCTTATAACTATGACACCTGAACTACACACCTAAAGAGCAAGTTAGCTGGACTATCCTGTATGGTTTCTACATCTCAAAGGTCCCAAGAATATGGTACAGATGGAAATTTAAAATATAATATTAAGATAAATAATTTCAGACTATTTATAATTTTTTTTTTTCTTCCTGCACCTTTTAAGGTTTTTTTTTTTCTATGTGAATTGAGCAAGAAAGTGGTTATAAGTGGTCAAAAGCTGTGACTTGGAAAATGGGGGAGAATATTTTAACCTGTAGGTAATAGTGTATATTGTTCTTGTTTTGTGATTTTGTTTAAGACAAACTTAACTACCCTTTTCCTTGAAGGCACATTTATATAATTATTATCTTTTTAATAAAGATACACACAATGAGCACTTTCAGTGATATATCGAATAGGAGAAAATCGTCTTTGCAAGGATATTTGCTTTCCCGGAAACAGCTAAGACTGAGTAAATATTTAACAATAATTATGCTAAAGCACTCTTCTTTTATGCCACAGTCACTCACAAAATACAATCCTGTAAAATGCCTTTCTCGAGATTTGTTACATGCTGTCTTTTTGGTCTTATGGGAACAAATCTCTCTCACTGCTATTGATTTCTTCTTTAAATTATTCTCCCATGAGGCTTTTAGCTAAGAGCATCTTTTCCTTGAATCTTTTTGTATTTTTAATTGGCTTATGTTTGTTTAAACAAAATCACACCAGTGCCTTAGGCTGCAGTCGTCAGCTCATTGCAGACACACTGTACTCTAACAGCCTTCCCTTCTGTCCTCTACTGGACTCATCTCTTTGGGGATAAAATCTGCCTCAAGGGAAAAAAAAAAAAAAAAAA